>SJYA01015062.1:0-10074 GCA_006410615.1 Neotragus moschatus
ACAAAAACTCTTCAGAAAGTAGGCAGAGAGGAAACATATCTCAATGTAATAAAGGCCATTCATGATAATACCACAGCTAACATCATACTTAGTGTATAATTTTACACACTGTGTATCCTCAGAAAGTATTTCCTCTAAAATAAGGAAAAGAGACAAGGATGTTCACTCTTGACACATTTATTATTTGCTGGAAGTTCTAGCCATAGAAATCAGAGAAAAGAAATAAAAGAAATCCAAATTAGAAAGGAAGAAGTGAAACTGTCACTGAAGCTGAAAATACAAAATATACAGAAAACCTTTGAAAAGCTACTAGAGCTCATCATTGAATTCGTAAAGTTTCAGAATACAAAATTAATATACAGAAATCTGTTGCATTTCCTCAACACATTAGCAACAAACCATCAGAAATAGAAATTAAGAGAACAATCGAATTTACAATCACATGATAAAGAGTAAAATACCAAAGGATAAATCTAATTAAGGAGGTAAAAGATCCAGACTTGGTAAGCTATAATAAACAGATGAAAAAAATTGAAGACTCTACAAACACATGGAAATATATATCATGTTCATGAATTGGAAGAATTAGCATTATTAAAATCAGAATATTATTCAAGGAAATCTACAGGTTCAGTGAAATCTCTGCCAAAACACCAATGTTATTTTTAACAGAACTAGAACAAATAGTTCTAAAACTTATATGAAAATATCCTGAATAGCCAGAGCAGTCTTGAGAGAGAACAACGTGGAAATAGCACACACCTGATTTCAAACTATACTACAAAGCTATAGCAATCAAGCAATATGACACAAACACAAAAACAGATACCATGATATTAGAAGATACAAACTACTATATATAAAATAGATGAAAACAAGGGCCTGCTGTATTGCACAGGGAACTATGTTTAATATCCTGTAATAAATCATAATGGAAAATAATATGATATAACTGAATCACTTTGCTGTACATCAGAAATTAACAGGAGATAAATCAACTATACACCACTTTAAAACAGAAAAAATGTTGTGTGTGTGTGTGTGTGTGTTTGTGTGTGTGTGAATTAGTCACTCAGTTGTATCTGACTCTTTGTGACTCCATGAACTATAGCCCACTGGGCTTCTCTGTCCATGGAATTCTCCAGGCAAGAAAACTGGAGTGAGTAGCCATTTCCTTCTCCAGGGCATCTTCTCAACCTAGGAATCACACCCAGGTCTCCTGCATTGGCAGGCAGATCCTTTTACCATCTGAGTTAATATACAGCAAGAAGAACAAATATTTCTGTAAAATGTCCCAAACCATGTAAAAAGTAATCTCCCATAAATTGCCAGAAAATAAAGCTTTAATGATTTTAATTATAAACGCTTGAAGAACATGGAAATGTGAAAACTGGTTTATAAATCAGCAATTCTAGTTCACCTCCTGTGGTTGGTTCCACACTTAAGAAGAATGCCCAATGTGTTCAGGAATAAGAAATAACCAGTGCATGTAACGTCATATCATGTATATTTCTCAAGTTCACACTGACTGCACAATTCTACAGGATACAGAGAATGTCGAGATGACACAAATTTATTCAAAGAGATTCAGTAAGCATTTCAAAACTCCAATGCCTTGGAAAGTCAAGTCAAAGGAAAAGAAAATACTATGGTGAATTTGAAGCCCAAAGTCTTATGAACTAAGAGAAATCTTCTGATATCGTGCTCCTAGTCTATGGCTACAGAACAAGAAACACAAATATTTCTGATACTTAATAAGCTCTCTTATTCTGTTCTTAAAATGAGAAAACAGCTTCTTCCTCAATCTTAATATTTAGAAAGGCTTCCCTGATGGCTCAGACAGTAAAGCATTTGCCTACAATGCAGGAGATCTGGGTTCAGTCCCTGGGTTGGGAAGATCTCTTGGAGAAGGAAATGGCAACCCATTCAAGTATTCTTGCCTGGAAAATCCCATGAATGGAGGAGCCTGGTAGGCTACGGTCCATGGGGTCTCAAAGAGTCAGACCCGACTGAGCTACTTCACTTTCTTTCACTTTCTTCATGAGAATATCAAAGGACAAATCTTTCCACCTATTGTTTTATCCTCCCAGGAATTAATTATCTTAATTATTTTTAAAAAATTTTATCCTAGAAGCAAATGCTTGGAAGAAGCCATTCGTGAATAACACATCTTCACCCAATTGGTTCTTTCTCTTGCACTTTGAGATATTAGTAGACTACATTCCTGATAGCAAATAAGAATTCTTCCATAACTTGATTCAATGGTGAAATTACGTCACAGGTCCACACACTGGAATTATGCCACCTTGCTATTCACATGATATTCAGTTTTCTTAACAATCCAGGTCCATGTAAAGAGGCCTCCCACATGCCAAGTTTCCAAGTACAGAGAATTTAATTGCCCATTCAAGAATGGATGATTCGAAAACATGTTTCTCCAGAATGTCTGCTTCTAGGGCAAAGTCCTTCCATTAAACAGGGATAATTATCTCCTGGGAGAGAAACAGCAGCTGCAAGACAAGACTCAATGGAAACCTCTTAAATAGTAATAAAGGATAAGGTGGAAATGGTCGGTCTTGTAATTCAGTTCTCCAAAGCGAGATTCATCAAGAGCAGAGTGAACCATTTGAATACACTTCCTTCACACTCTCTGCCTCTTGCCCTGTGGAATCAGAGACAGTCATTTCAGATAATTTCTCTTTTGCGTTGCAAGTGAAACCATTCTAAATTCAAACAAGAACAGAGGTTACAAACAGGTTTTCTGTGAAGAATTTTTGGACTTTATACTAGGTGGGAAGATTTAGATTTCTAAGAAGGCTTTCTTTATTTACAGATTTTTTGAGATGTGATCAATTTACCCAAAACAAGTGCACGTGTTCAATGTAAAAATTTTGTTAACAACTCTTCATTTGACAGCTAGCTATATGAATAGGCTCTTATCAAGTCTGAAATTTTTCATACTGAAAGTTACTTATAATAAGAATTGGTCATTTTGAATACAAGATTGTGTTTTAAATATGAGATGTTTCTCCCCAAACATCACTAAGATCATTTAACAGAGCTAAGGTACATTGAACAATAGTGCTGATGCCTATTATAGATTCTCACTCTCCATACATAGTACTCGTATTTTCAACACTTTTCAGATATAATATTAATAATAAAATATCCAATCTTAATTCTAATTTTCCAAAAACTAATATGACCCACTCAACTTGAAAGTTGACAATTTTGAGACTTTAGACACCTCCTTTAGTAATCAAAACTATCAATGACAATTAAAGCAAAATTTAAATATACTTCACATACACAAAATGGGAAATTATAAACATTAATGACATAAATCATCAGTCTTTCCATCAAGCACAAATATGAGGACCCTATCTGGGAAAAACTGCTGTGGATAAAATGGGTCTCTCTTGCTTCTTTGTGAGTAAAATTGGTAATGATTCTTCTGGAGCTTATTGCATGATTAAATAGTTCTCTGTATTACTGCTCCAACTGTTAATTCTTCCTATCCCATAGTGTATACAGTCACAAAATAATTGGAAGTTCTTTTTGTGTAGTACATATTTCCTCTATCAATTATCAATTATCATAGTGATCTATGAAGTGGATATTATTATTATTATTTTACAACTGAGAAAAAAGGATATAAGTTGCCAAAGAAGGATATAAGTTGCCAGAAAATTTGGAAAACTCAGCAGTGGCCACAGGACTGGAAAACATCAGATTTCATTCCAAGCCCAACAAAAGGCAATGCCAAAGAATGTTCAAGCTACTGCACAATTGCACTCATCTCACATGCTAGGACAGTAATGCTCAAAATTCTCCAAGCTAGGCTTCAACCGTACATGAACCATGAACTTCCAGATGTTCAAGCTGATTTTAGAAAAGGCAGAGAAACCAGAGATCAAATTGCCAACATCTGCTGGATCATTGAAAAACCAAGAGAGTTCCAGAAAAACATCTCTTTCTGCTTTATTGACTATGCCAAAGCCTTTGACTTTGTGGATCACAACAAACTGGAAAATTCTTAAAGTGATAGGAATGCCAGAGCACCTTGCTTGCTTCTTGAGAAATCTGTATGCAGGTCATGAAGCAACAATTAGAACTGGACATAGAACAATGGACTGGTTCCAAATTGGGAAAGGAGTATGTCAAGGTTGTATATTGTCACCTTGTTTACTTAACTTATATACAGAGTACATCACATCATGCAAAATGCCAGACTGCATGAAGTACAAGCTGGAATCAAGATTGCCAGGAGAAATATCAATAACCTAAGATATGCAGATGACACCACCTTTATGGCAGAAAGTGAAGAACTAAAGAGCCGCTTGATGAAAGTAAAAGAGGACAGTGAAAAAGCTGGCTTAAAACTCAACATTCAAAAAATGAAGACCGTGGCATCTGGTCCCATCACTTCATTACAAATAAACGGGGAACCAATGATTGACAGACTTCATTTTGGGGGGATACAAAATCACTGTAGATGTTGACTGCAGCCATGAAATTAAAAGATGCTTATTCCTTGGAAGAAAAGTTATGACCAACCTAGACAGCATATTAGAAAGCAGAGTTGTTACTTGGCCAACAAAGGTCCATCTAGTCAAGGCTATGGTTTTTCCAGTAGTTCATGTATGGATGTGAGAGTTGGACTATAAAGAAAGCTGAGCACAGAAGAATTGATGCTTTTGAACTGTGGTGTTGGAGAAGACTTTTGAGAGTCCCTTGGGCTGCAAGGAGATCAAACCAGTCCACACTAAAGGAAATCAGTCCTGAACATTCATTGAAAGGACCGATGTTGAAGGCTAAACTCCCAATACTTTGGTCACCTGATGCGAAGAACTGACTTGTTTGAAGAGACCTTGACACTGGGAAAGATTGAAGGTGGGAGGAGAAGGGGACGACAGAGGACGAGATGGTTGGATGGCATCGCCTACTCGATGGACATGAGTTTGAGTGAACTCTGGGAGTTGGTGATGAACAGAGAGGCCTAGTGTGCTGCAATCCATGGGGTCACAAAAAGTTGGACACAGCTGAGCGACTGAACTGAGCTGAACTGAATTTATAACAAAGATGGCTAGTGGGCTCATGATAGCCATCAAGGCTGGCCCATCCTGGGGTCCCCTATGTACTTTTTCCTGGCCCATCTCTCCTTTGCTGATGCCTGCTACTCTTCTGTAGGTACCCCCCAAATTGGTTGTAGACTCACTGTTTGAAAAGATTATCCTATTCAATGGATGTATAACTCAAATTTCTTCAGAAGTGCTGAGATAATCCTGTTCATCCTGATGGCTTTTGACCACTATGTGGCCATCTGCAAGCCCTTGCACTATACAACCATCATGAACTGGTGGCTGTGTAGGCTGCTAGTGGGATTGTCATGGGTGGGAGGCTTTCTTCATGGATTCATACGGATCCTTTCCATCTTCTGATTACCCTCTTGTGGTGCTAACATCATAGATCACTTTATGTGTGACCTGAACCCTTTGCTCAATCTTGTCTGCCCTGATACCCAGACTTTAGGACTCTTTTTTGCGGCCAACCATGGTTTAGTCTATCTGTTAAACTTCCTTCTTTTGCTAGTCTCCTATTTGACCATCCCTTGGTCTCTAAGAACCTACAGCTTGGCCGCAAGATGCAAAGCCCTCTCCACCTGTGTCTCCCACATCACAGTGGTTGTCTTACTCTTTGCACCTCGCACATTTGTGTACATGAGACCTGCAGCTACTTTACCTATTGATAAAACAGTTGCTGTGTTATATACTATCATAGCTCCCATGTTAGATCACTTAATCTATGCCTTGAGAAAGGCCCAGATGACAAACGCCATTAGGAAAGTTATTCCAGCTGACAAATGAATACACCTGGAACCCAATATTGATTCAACTGACGTAAATGTCAAAAGGACATTTTGGATGAGCTAAGCAAGTACCAACTAAGGGGTAAAAAAATAAATTAACTATTAAAAATTGTACATTCTACATGGAGGGGAGGAGAAAAGCTGTAAGAAAAGAGGAAAAAGTTAACTCAACATCACTCTTTCCATATTTAGAAAATTCTACCCAGATTTGGGTTTAATTTTAGTAGCATCAACCACAAATGGGTTCATAGACTTTCCTTCTAATAAAAGGCAGAAATGGTAAATATTAATTGATTCATATTAAGCAGCAATCTCTGTAACAATCCAAAGAGATAAGCATTGCTACTATCCCCAAGGAAGAAACTGACAGAAAGAGGAAAGTGTCAAAACGTACATATTAAAAATTCAGTAATCACACACATCAAGGAAACCAGAATTGAAGGAGACACACGTATCCCAATATTCACTGTAGCACTGTTTCCAATAGCTAGAACATGGAAGCAACCTAGATGGTCACTGGCAGACAAATGGATAAGGAAGTTGTGGTAATTATACACAATGGAATATTACTCAGCTATAAAAAAAAGAGCACATTTGAGTCAGTTCCAATGAGGAGGATGAAACTGGAGCTTCTTATACAAATACAAAGGGAAGTACGTCAGAAAGAGAAACACCAATAGAGTATATTAATGCATGCATATATGTGTGGGTGTGTGTTGAAATATAGAAGGACAGTAACAACGATCCTATATGCAAACAGCAAAAGAGACACAGATGTAAAGAACAGACTTCTGGACTATGTGCAAGAAGGCAAGAGTGGGATGACTTGAGAGAATAGCATTGAAATATGCATATTACCATATGTAAAATAGATGACCAGTGCAAGTTTGATGCATGAAGCAGGGCACCCAAAGTCAGTGCTCTGGGGCAACCCAGAGGGATGAGGTGGGAAGGGAGGTGGGAGAGGTTCAGCATGGGGAGGACACATGTGCATCCGTGGCTGATTCATGTCGATGTATGGCAAAACCCACCACAAGACTGTAAAGTAATTGACCTCCAATGAAAATAATTCTTTTAAAAATGTCAGTAATCAGAATCTGACTGATTGCTCAGACGGTAATCTTAACTGCCAAGAAATGATCATAAAAAGGTATGCTAATTGCTATCTACTATTTATTGAACCAGGAGCTATGCTTGAAAGATTGTACATAGTAGTTCATTAACTAAATTCAATAATTTTTTGTTTATACTCCGATCGTTTTGATATGTCACAGTTGATAGTAACGCTCACTATAACGTGACAGAGTGCAACCATTTTAAAACTTCCAAAACTAATGGGCCATCGAACTTGTGAAGCAACACAGTGAAGACTGCGTCGTATTCCTCACTCCCTTGTGGACTTCTGAATATTCAGTACTGCTCACGTCATCAGCATAGGCTAAGAAATATCAGAAAAGGTAGTGACGCAAGTTAAAAAAAAAATCTTAATACAGACAGGTTCAATAAATTTCTACTTATTAAATATTTTCAGGCATAATCCATAAATCACTTGCCTGCCATACAATGTATTTTCTATAAGGCAGCACAATTTCTGGCCACAGTGAATACTGAATGAATAAATAAAAGCACAAAGTAAAATAAAATGTCAATAAACTATAGGGGGAAAAGTACTGACATCTAGAGAACTCTTTCCTATCTTATTGAAAATCTAAGAAAAATTCTATTCAAAAATTTTAGGAAAATTATGTGTTTTTATTTTTTTCTTTAAACTAAGAGGATGAAGAAGAAATCAGAACTGAGATTATCAGCATTTGAGCAAACAGTTTACCTTGATGTTTTCCACATCTCAGCAAGATTTAATTATCCTATATATAAAAGCTATTTACATTTCTCTGGTTATCAGTTTACTTTTCAGTAACATTTTATTATTAAAAACTGTTTTTCAGCTTTTACTCTTAACAATGAGAAACTGGAAATATCATGAATACACATTAACAGGTAAATAGGTAAGTCAATTCTAGCACATTTACACTATAGAATATTATGCCACATAAAAATGAACCAGCTACAAACAATCACATGGACCTCTTTCAAAAATGTTATACTGAATAAAAGAGATCAGATGCAAAAGATAATATACTGAATTATTACATTTATACACAGTTCTAGAAAGGCAAAACTAATCTGTAGGCGACAGAAAGTAAATCAGTGATTACTTGGTACATCAGTGGGTGGAGAATGAATTACAGAGGTTAATAGACATGTTCTTATATTGTATAATCGGTGGTATAATGGATGTAATCACTTGTTAAAATTCGTCAAACTGTGTACTTAAAAATGGGTGCATTTTATTGCATGTGAATTACATATCAATAAAAACTATATAAAAAGAAAGTTAAATTAAAACTGCTTTTTAAAAATATCTCACTCAACGCAATTTCAGGATATTCTCCATTCATTCTTTCTGATTCATTAATCAGTAAATAATTTTGAACATAAAGTATCAGGAAACATTGATAGTTGTTGGAGGTTCAATGGTGAATAAAAACAGATCAGAGCCCTGTGTTCTCAGAGCTTAGGATTTACTGAAAAACTCCCAAAAGAGAACAGAAAATTGCATCAGCTGACCCTCTTGCCTCAAGATAGAACCAGTTCAGTAGTACAAAGGATTCTCTAGAGCTCCCATGACTACAGGCTGAAACCAGACTCTAGACCACACCATTTCCTCCCCTACCACAGTCACTTCACTCAGTCACTTCAATCACTTCTTATAAATCACTTCCATAAAATTTCCATTTTAGGATCTACATTTAGGAAACCCTACCCATTAATTGCATGGGAGAATAGAGTTCAAGACATATTTGCAAATTATAAACAATAAAGAAAAACTTGACCATAGTCTAGAAGAAACTGGATTAATAAAATTTTACTTGCCCAGATAGGTGACTATACCTAATAGAGCTACAGCTAGGGTTTCCAGAACACCAATATGCCCTCAATCAGCATCAAATTTACAGTCTGTTTATACCATCAGTTGTGATTCATGGGTCTAGCAATCAGGTGGTGATAAATGGGAACTGCACCACTCACTATTATCCTGAGGAACTTGCAAAAATTTTATCTCTTGCTCCTGCAAAGCTTGGGTGGCCTAGAAGTCTTAGTTTTAAAGTAAAAGACATTTTTTCCAGGCGACACAACACTGATTCCTTTGAACAGAAAGTTAAAACTGTTCTCTGTCCACTTTAAGTCTCCCATGACTCTGAATCAACAGGTGAAAAGACCAGTAACTGTGATAGCTGGGTAATTGAATCTGACTACCAAGGAGAAACTGGACTACTGTTCTACAACGGAGGTAGAAAAGAACGTGTCTGGACTGCAAAAGACCCCTTTGGCATCTCTTAATATTATGATACACCAAGATTAAAGTCAATGAAAATAACAAAAACAATCTGGACAAGGTTACTAATAGTCCAGATTCCTGAGGAATGAATATTTAGATTGCTTATATCACATAAAGAACCATGGACAACTGAAGTGGTCACTGAATACAAAGGAAGTGTAGAATAAGAAGGTGTATATAAATACCAGCTATGATCATGTGACCAGTTACAGGAGTGACTGCCATATTTCCTCCTAATTTTCTCATGAATCTATTTAACTATATATTTATACACATTAAGTATATGCCTTTGTTTTCATCTCTATCGCAGTCTCTTAACATGTAACATAAGATGTACTAATTTTGTGTCATATTTGTGTGTGCTTAGTCACTCAGCCATGTCCGACTCTTTGTGCCCCCATGGACTGAAGCTTGCCAGGCTCCTCTGTCCATGGGATTCTCCNCTATTTAACTATATATTTATACACATTAAGTATATGCCTTTGTTTTCATCTCTGTTGCAGTCTCTTAACATGTAACATAAGATGTACTAATTTTGTGTCATATTTGTGTGTGCTTAGTCACTCAGCCATGTCCGACTCTTTGTGCCCCCATGGACTGAAGCCTGCCAGGCTCCTCTGTCCATGGGATTCTCCAGGCAAGAATATTGGAGTGGACTGCGATGCCCTCCTCCATGGGATCTTTCCAACCCAGGGTTAGAACCCAGGTGTACCACACTGCAGATGGATTCTTTACCATCTGAGCCACCAGTGTGTCATGTTTAAGTGCCATTAATTTCACATCATAATATCTAAGTTACTGGGTA
>SJYA01015064.1:10315-20349 GCA_006410615.1 Neotragus moschatus
TGATCACTTAGACATTATTTACCAACAAAAGTTAGTATAGTCAAAGCTATGGTTTTTCCAGTTGTCATGTATGGATGTGAGAGTTGGACCATAAAGAAAGCTGAGCACTGAAGAATTGATGCTTTTGAAATATAGTGTTGGAAAAGACTCTTAAGAGTCCCTTGGACTGAAAAGAGATAAAACCAATCAATCCTAAAGGAAATCAGTCCTGATTATTCATTGGAAGGACTGATGGTGAAGCTGAAGCTCCAATCCTTTGGCCACCTGATGGCAAGAACTGACTCATTGGAAAAGACCCTGATGCTGGGAAAGATTGGAGGTGGGAGGAGAAGGGGACCACAGAGAATGAGATGGTTGGATGGCATCACCGACTCGAGGGACTTGAGTTTGAGCAACTCCAGGTTTTGGTGATGGACGGGGAAGCCAGGAGTGTTGCAGTCCCTGAAATCACAAAGAGTTGGACATGACTGAGTGACTGAACTGAACAGAAAGAGCTGGAAGGCAACAGAAGTGACCCTGATGCCAGATTTGGTTTCCCTCCCACCACACTTTGATTCTGACCACTGTCTCTGTGGTTTACTGCCATAACCTTTCATCCTTACACTTTCTCCTGTAAAAAATGGGCTGAATTAAAAAAGAATGAAATAATGCCATTTGTAGCAACATGGATGGACCTAGCGATTGTCATACTGAGTGAAATAAGTCAGACTGAGAAGGAGAAATATAGTACGATATCCTCCCCCAACTTATACCCCTTATATGTGGAATCTAAGAAGAAATGATGGGAATTAACTTACTTACAAAACAGGAAGAGACTCACAGACTTAGAGAATGAACTTATGGTTGCCTTACACACTGCTATATTTAAAATGGATAACCAACACGGTCCTACTGTAAAATGCATGGAGCTCTGCTCAGTGTTATGTGGCAGCCTAGATGAGAGAGGAGTTTAGAGGAGAATGGATGTATGTTTAGGAATGACTCAGTCCCTTNGGAAGAGACTCACAGACTTAGAGAATGAACTTATGGTTGCCTTACACACTGCTATATTTAAAATGGATAACCAACACGGTCCTACTGTAAAATGCATGGAGCTCTGCTCAGTGTTATGTGGCAGCCTAGATGAGAGAGGAGTTTAGAGGAGAATGGATGTATGTTTAGGAATGACTCAGTCCCTTTGCTCTCCACCTGAAACTATCACAACATTGTTAACTGAATAAAAAATAAAAAGTTTAAAATAAATAAACAGAAATAAAACTGAAAAATTGGCTGAAAAGAACTTGCCTCCTAAATCCTAAATGTGGCCAAGGCAAGAAAATAAAGCTCAAAGATTGTTTCAACCTCTTGGAAGTAGAGCACCTTTTGATGGCTAAGTGCCTTTTGATTATCTGGCATGTCAGAACAAATTATGTCCTGGTTAATAAAGAGAGGTCAACATCTGAACACCTGACACGTCCATTCCTGCTCCTGTCCATCCAGCTTAGCCTGTATCTGTGGTCCCTAGTAAACCACACACTAGGATCAGCATTTTCCCCATCTACTATGATGTCTTACCATGCAAAGGGAACATAATGTGGTCAGACAGAATGATCACAGACACACTCATAAACTGACTTTCCCCTTTGAAGAACCCTTTTCAGTAATCACTTTCCTAAAAATTTGATGCTCAGTTGTTTTTTTTTTTAATAAAAGTAGCATGCTGAGAATGGAAAACGGTGTTTGTTGTTGTTGTTATTTAGTCACCAAGTTGTGTCCAATTCTTTATGACCCCATGGACTGCAGCACACCAGGCTTCCCTGTCCTTCACTATCTCCCAGAGTTTGCTCAAACTCATGTTCATTGAGTTGATGATGCCATCCAACCGTCTCATCCTCTCATGCTCCTCCCATCTTCAATAGCTTTGACTCATATAAAATTCCAACATCTTTCCCAGCATCAGGGTCTTTTCCAATGAGTCAGTTCTTCTCATCAGGTGGCCAAGTATTGGAGCTTCAGCTTCAGCATCAGTCCTTCCAATGAATATTCACAGTAGATTTCCTTTAGGACTGACTGTTTTGATCTTCTTGCTATTCAACGGACTCTCATGGATCCCCTTCATGGATCACTGCCTTGTGGCAAAGGAGCTTGCATAACTCAGTGAAGCTATAAGCCATGCCATGCAGGGCCACCCACGATGGATGGGTCATAGTGGAGAGTTCTGACAAAACATGAGACACTAGAGGAGGGAATGGCAAACCACTCCAATATATTTGCCATGAGTACTCCATGAACTGTATAAAAAAGAAAATGGTATAACCACCCTGAAAAACAGTTAGGCAATTTCATTTAAAAACTAAATATATACTATGACTTAGCAATTGCACTTATCCCAGAGACGTGAAAATATATGTGCACACAAACCACTACACAATTGTTTATAGCAACTGTAATGGAAATAGCCCACAGATGGTGGTACCTTCATGCCAGGGAATTGTGCTTAGCAATACAAAGGAATGAACTAACTGCTTATACACACAACTTGAGTGAATCTCAAGGACATTGTGTTGAGCAGCAAAAAGCCAGCCTTTAAAAGTCACATACTATAGAATTCCACTTATATAACCACCTCAAAATCACGAACTTACAGAAATGGAACAGATTAGTGGTTGCAAAGGATTGGTTGTGGTGGGGGAGGGTCAGGTAGCAAGAGGGAAATCGCTGAGATGTTGGAATAGTTCCTTATTTGGATTGTAGTGGTGGTTAGACACATCTGTGGTGTGCTTAGTTGCTCAGTTGTGTTGACTCTTTTTGACCGCATGGACTATAGCCCAGGCTTCTCTGTTCATGGGGATTCTCCAGGTGAGAATACTAGAATGGGTTGCCCTGCCCTCCTCCAGGGGATCTTCCCAACCCAGGGATTGAACCCAGGTCTCCTGCATTGCAGGTGGATTCTCTACTATCTGAGCCACCAGGGAAGCACAAGGATACTGCAGCGGGTAACCTCTCCCTTCTCCAGGGGATCTTCCCAACCGAGGAATCAAACCAGGATCTCCTGTGAGGCAGGTGGATTCGCTACACAAGTCTTAGATTCACATAGAACTATGCACACACACGGTGCCAATGTCTGCCCTAGTGAGTGACGCCATAGTGCTTTGTGCACACACAGAAAACACTTCTCTCTAAAATTAGACATTCTAATAGACCACAACAGAGATAAATTGCTTGTATAAATTGTAACATTTGATAAATGTTCTTGGGGTAGTCCCAGGAAATTCTTTTGCATTTCAAGTCAATCCAAATCAGAGTGCTATAATATATAGGTAGATAAAAAGGTAAACAAGTTTGACGGTTTGAAACCTCAAGAGAGTTCCTAGTGAAATATGAAACTGGACCCTAGAAAGGGAAAGTGAGGAGAGAGAAGAAGGGTCAACTTCTCCAGGCTGGTAGGTGGCTTTGAAATAAGCAAGGGACTTACATAAGAGGCTTGTCTTGGATGACTGCTGTAAGTATATCTTTCTCCCCCGCCCACCAGAATCTTGAGTTTATGTACAGACCTTACTACCTGGGTTCAGTCACATATTCAGAACAGATGATCCCAATAGACCTTATTATTCCAAGGTTATGACCTTGAAAATCCCCCGCCCTCATTCTGGAAACAGTAGTCAAAGTGTATATTCCAAGGACAGGGGAGTGTACCAGCCTCTACTTGCCTGGGTTCAGCGTGCAAGTCGAGCAGTAGTCACGTTCTCTCCATTTCTTCCAGCACTTTCAGTACTGGTTTCAGCAGTTCTAGAAGTGATGATTGAAAATACATTTGTTCTACGATGATGTTTTCCCTCCTTAAACGAAGTAAGCTCAGCCTCAGTGTCTATTTCCTCCTGTGGTTTTGTCTGCCGTGCAAGAGCCCTGGCAGGTAATATAAATGTGTGAGTCAAATAGGATGTAGTGTGACTTAGGGGGAACCAAAGAGCATGCCTCACCTCAAACCATTCAAATTCAAATATTATAAAAAGAGAGGAAAACCACACACATTGGGCCAGCTCCACAAACATGCAGCCTCCGAGCAGTTACCGCTCCCCTCCGTAAACAAAATGCAGGTGCGCAGTCACTGAGGCGGGGCCAGGCGTGTTTGTTTTCTTTTGAATCAGGATGAGGAGGCAGCCATAATGAGGAAGTGCTGAATTTTTTGGCCACGAAATAGTGAGGGCGCCTCCCAGAGACATCCACCTGTTGAACTGTTTACTTCTTAAAGAGTGTGGCAGGGAACATCAAGATACCACTGGTGAAAGGAATTCGGCTAAAGCTCTAAAAACTAGCAGTAGTATACTGGGCACATTGGAGTGCAAAAGGTCGCTACAAAGCATTGGTGAATATTCTGTTCCCTTCCACTCACAATAATCCAAAACCAGTCATTTGTAACATTTATGTTGTTCTGGATAAATGGTGAGGAAAGCAGAATAAACTTTGCATGGACCGTCTCTAAAATCTATGGCCCATTGCTTTCTGTCAAGTTGCTGGGGAGCCCTGTAATTCCAAATCCCAATTATGACAAAATCTGTGATTTTGTGATTGCATGTGCCCATCCACCTTGTCTTCCAACAAAGTTATCCTAAATCTTTTAATGCAGGCTGGAAATCTGGAAGCTGCCATTGTGTGAAATTCAGGCTTCAGGATCCAAATGGTTCATGGAAGAAAAAAAGTGTAGCCCTGATGCTTGTTTACTGCTAAATGTTATTCAAATGGTTGACATCTGGTCTATTACAAAATCCTATGTAATTTGAGGTCCTGATTATGTGATTGTATCTTCCTCTGTTTCCTTTGGACAGGATGCTTTTGTAAATGCCTCCCTTTTTAATTTCAGGAAAACCAGGGATTATTTGAACTTTTTTTTAAACTACAGGACAAATATAGATCAGATTTGCCACATTTTGGGGTACTCTTTTATCAGTTTATCTATTCAGCAGTGTCTATTGAGCTGTTACTATGTACTAGCAACCATGATAGATGCCAGAAACAAAACAATGAGTAAAAGATGCTACTTATCCTCAGCAAAATCCTGCAGAAAGAAATAGAGTATGTGGACACTGGCAATTGTCTACCTAGCAGACTTTCCCTTCTTAGGCCTTTCAAACAGGCCTTTCTCTCGTCAGCAATTAGGCAGGTGAAAATTCTTGCCTATGAGTTATGAGAAGAAGTATGCTGGGCCCCCACCATGCTCTTCAGAAGAAACTTCTGGAAGGTTCTGTATCCCTCTAATGTTACTGTTCATGGATCATGTGTCTGGAACAGCTGCATCCAGTTCAGTACAAGAATGAGAGTGAAGATGATCCATAGAGAGGCACAGAGCTCAGACAATCAGGAAAATGGAGCCAGCAGATAAAGACAATTAAAAATGTGTCCTATCCTATGCCTGGGCTTCCCCTTATGGGAACCAGTGAGTTTCTTTGTCATTGAAGCAAATTTGAGTTGGGTTTCCTCAAACCTGCAAAGAAAATGGTTTGTTATGCCTTTACCAAGATCCCTTCTCATGAGAAGATCCAAGATCACACCATCTTTTTCTCAATGATGAGAGTGGCACGTGATGCCCTGAACTATCGTGCATGTCCTTCTAACTGTGCTTCTACTTCTCAGGAAAGGTACTTGAGGCTACCGGGTACTTTCTCCTCTCTCTTTGTCCTTGTATTTACAATCTCCCTTCACTTATTCCCAGTTAATTTAACCTAAACTACAACATGAGCATATTCAAAAGCAGAGACATTACTTTGCCGACTAAGGTCCATCTAGTCAAGGCTATGGTTTTTCCAGTGGTCATGTATGGATGTGAGAGTTGGACTGTGAAGAAGGCTGAGCGCCGAAGAATTCATGCTTTTGAACTGTGGTGTTGGAGAAGACTCTTGAGAGTCCCTTGGACTGCAAGGAGATCCAACCAGTCCATTCTGAAGGAGATCAGCCCTGGAATTTCTTTGGAAGGAATGATGCTAAAGCTGAAGCTCCAGTACTTTGGCCACCTCATGCGAAGAGTTGACTCATTGGAAAAGACTCTGATGCTGGGAGGGATTGGGGGCAGGAGGAGAAGGGGACGACAGAGGATGAGATGGCTGGATGGCATCACTGACTCGATGGGCGTGAGTCTGAGTGAACTCCGAGAGTTGGTGATGGACAGGGAGGCCTGNGGACGACAGAGGATGAGATGGCTGGATGGCATCACTGACTCGATGGGTGTGAGTCTGAGTGAACTCCACGAGTTGGTGATGGACAGGGAGGCCTGGCTTGCTGCCATTCATGGGGTGGCAAAGAGTCGGAGACGACTGAGCGACTGAACTGAACTGAACTGAACCGAACTGATGAATGGTTTAGCGGTTTTTCCTACTGTATTCAATTTAAGTCTGAATTTTGCAGTAAGGAGGTCGTGATCTGAGCCACAGTCAGCTCCTGGTCTTGTTTTTGCTAATTATATAGAGTTTTACCATCTTCAGCTACAAAGAGTATAATCAATCTAATTTTAGTTTTGACCATCTGGTGAAGTCCATGTATAGAGTCATCTCTTGTGTTGTTGGAAGACAGTGTTTACTGTGACCAGTGCTTTCTCTTGGCAAAACTCTGTTAGCCTTTGCGCTGCTTCATTTTATACTCCAAGGTCACACTTGCCTGTTATTCTAGGTATCTCTTGACTTCCTACTTTTTTATTCCAGTCCCCTATGATGAAAAAGACAACTTTTTTTGGTGTTCTAGAAGGTCTTATAGTTCATGATAGAACCATTCAACTTCAGCTTCTTTGGCATTAGTGGTTGGGGCATGGACATGGATTACTGTGATATTCAATGGTTTAAGTTGGAAATGAACAGAGATCATTCATGCTGCCATTTTTGAGATTTCATCAAAGTACTGCATTTTGGACTATTTTGTTGACTATGAGGGCTGCTCCATTTCTTCTAAGGGATTGTTAACCACATTAGTAGGTATAATGGTCAAACTTTGACTCAATAATTTCACTTCTATGAAAGTGCAGTTGATAGGAGTGGAATTCTGTAGACACTACATATTGTGTTGTATATATATATTTATATTATTAAAGCATGTATGTATTATATGTGAGGGAATGCAACAAAAGTAGCTAATAACACTAAAATATCATGGATGATTATTTGTTGAATATTAATTTAAAAAGGCTAATAATAGTATTTTATATCTAAAAATATACATTTTAAAACTATGAGAAAATATATAATGAAATAGTAAGAAAACTTAAATGTAACCTAAGGATTAGAGGTAACTATTTTTATCCTTGAAAAAGTCATAATACACTTAAAAAATTAGTTGACATGTACTTAAACACTGGATGAATTTTTGATGATTATTGACAAGTATACACAGTAGAGTAACCCAGATCCCAATTATCTCCCTTTCTATACCTTTCAGTGATTCACTATCCTCCCCAAAGGAAATCAACTTTTGATTTATGTTCCTATAGATGCCCCCAAAACATGAAATCACTGGGTAACATAGTAGTTCAAAGTTGAACTATTATGAAACTACCAATCAATTTTTTTTTACCAGTAATATAAGAGTTCCAGTTGTTAAGTATCTTCTCCAACAGTGGTTTTTGTTCTTTTAATTTTACCCATTCCAATAGGTGTCTAGTAATATTTCATTTTTGTTAATTTGCAATTCACTTGTCAACAATAATATTGGGCATCTCTTCATATCTTTCTTGTCCAATTAGAAATCTTCCTTTCTGGTGTCTGTCTTCAAATATTTGCCCATTTAAAAATATTGGACTAGGAGTTATTTTATATATTCTAGATATGAGATTTTGGTCAGCTATGTATTTTCTCTAAATCTGAGGCTAAACTACTCTTTTGATAAGAAACTTTTGATTTTGATAATATTAATAAATGAATTTATCTTAGTGGTTCTGACGTCTGTCTAAAATATTTTTTTTTACATGAAAGCATGAATACTTTTTAGATGTTTATAGAATTAATTTATGATGGAGTCTAAAATTAATACTTTCTTCTAGATATTTCACTTTTATATTTAGATCTACATTTCATTCCAATCAAATTGTGTATAGTGTGACGAATAGCTTGAGGTCCTTCCCTCTGATATGAATACAAATGTTCTAGTGATATTTATGAATATCTATTCCTTTTGCTTTCATTTGCATTCTTTCCAAAAATGTTTTCCTGCATATATACATGGATAATTCTGCCATCTCTTAAATTGACTATTGTCTAAACTTGCACAAACACACTATTATTTTAACTATTATATGGGTTGGTTAAAAAATCCTTCAGTTTTTTTAAGTAAAAATAAAAGATGCATTTTTCATTTATTCCAAACACTTTATTGGACAACATTTTCAGTTTNAAAATGTTTTCCTGCATATATACATGGATAATTCTGCCATCTCTTAAATTGACTATTGTCTAAACTTGCACAAACACACTATTATTTTAACTATTATATGGGTTGGTTAAAAAATCCTTCAGTTTTTTTAAGTAAAAATAAAAGATGCATTTTTCATTTATTCCAAACACTTTATTGGACAACATTTTCAGTTTTGTTCCATTGCCTTCTGCCATTTTTCAGGCAACTTCATAGTTTCTTCTTTATAAAGCTTTTTTTTTTTGGACCAAATAAATGTTCCAAGTGGTTTTTACAGTCTTTCATGGAATTTAAATTATTCTGGTGATCATGTCATTGAGTTTCCAAGTCAAGTTCAAGTCTCTGTGACCCAAAGGACTGCAGCTTGCCAGGTTTCATTGTCCCACACCACCTCCTGGATTTTGCCCAGGTTCGTGTCCATTGAATTGGTGACTCCATCCAGCCATCTCATCCTCTGCTGACCTCTTCTCCTGCCCACAGTCTTTCCCAGAATCAGAGTCTTTTCCAGTGAGTCAGCTATTTGCATCAGGTGGTCAAATTACTGGAGCTTTAGTTTCAGCATCAGTCCTACCAATAAGTATTCAGGGTTGATTTCCCTTAAGATCTCCTTGCTGTCCAAGGGACCTCCAAGAGTCTTTTCCAGCACCACAGTTAAAAAACATCAATTCTTCAGCACTCTGCATTCTTTATGGTTCAGCCCTCATATCTGTAGGTATTACCAGGAAGGGCAAAGGCTAACTGATTTCTGCCAAGAGAACACACAGGTCATAGTAAACACTGCTTTTCAGCAACATAAGAGACAACTTTACCCATGAACATCACCAAATGGTCAATACCAAAATCAGATTGATTACATTCTTTGTAGCCAAAGATGGAAAAGCTGCACACAGTCAGAAAAAAACAAAAAACAAAAAACAAAGTGGAGATTAAAAATCGTATCAACTATTAGTTCAAAAATGTACTTTTCCCTTTCCACTATTTTTATGCTTTTCATTTTTCTTGCCTTATTTCACCAACTTGAACCACAAATCAATGTTGAACTGAAATTGTTACAGATGATATCCTTGATATTTTCTTAATCTTAGAAGTGAATCAATTCATATTTTACCATTTAAGTATAGTGATAATTGATTTCTCACATGACCTTTCTCATTTTGATAAAGTTTTTGTTCATCTCTACTTTCCTAAGAAGTTTTATCACGAAAAAATAATTATTTTGCAGAATGATTTTATCAATAAGACAAAAAGATTTTAATCGACTACATTGTATAAATGTGTAAAATTGATTTTGAAATGTTGTATCACCTTTGCATTTCTGAGATAAATTTCACTTTATCATAATATATTTTCCTGTTTTTAATATTATTGGAGTCAATTTGATACTCAAGGATTTTGGTGACTATGCTTGTGATGTTGCATGTTAAATTTCAATTTTTCATATATCCTTAACTGCACAATTGCACTCATCTCACACGCTAGTAAAGTAATGCTCAAAATTCTCCAAGCCAGGATTCAGTAGTACATGAAGCCTGAACTTCCAGATGTTCAATCTAGTTTTAGAAAAGGCAGAGGAAACAGAGATCAAATTGCCAACGTCAACTGGATCATCAAAAAAAAAAAGAGAGTTCCAGAAAAACATCTATTTCTGCTTTATTGACTATGCCAAA
>SJYA01015070.1:0-10071 GCA_006410615.1 Neotragus moschatus
TTGAAGTTCGCTTTCCTCTCCTCTACCATTTTCTCAAAGTGAAACAAGGATAATCAGAGCTATAAGATATTCCTTATGCAGTCTAGATAGCTTTTTCATAATATTTATGAAAAGATATGGAGTCACTCTTTTTCTTCTCTGCATGAAAAGAAAAATATTACTTCTGAAGGCTTCCTATACAAAAGCACCTAGGCCGAATGGATGACTTCCTTCTTTCATTATTGTTAGTTTTCTACTTGCACAGCCAGGAGTCAGAACCACAGAATCAGAGAATTCAGGTTTCTTTGTAGTTCAAGAAGGTGGCAGGGAATGGTCAGAAATAGGTCGCCTTGTGTTCAAGAGACCAGGACGATGGAGAGTTTCTTGGAGTGCTCAAACACTGAAGGACTCTTATTTGGGGGCAGAGTGTTTCAGAAAAGTCAGAACCGAAGATTTATAGTGTATGGCAGCCTGTTAAACATCAAAAAACCATTTACTAGTCTGTATTTTCCTAGTAAAAGGAATTTGGCTATTTTCTTTCATCATTTGTCAAGAAGAGACAAGAGGCTTTTCCCAAGCTAATTAGAACATGGGTTGAATGTGTCTTTTCTGTGGCATGTAGCCCTTGAATGATGTTTGGCCATCACCGGGTCCCCACACGACTGGGTGACGGAGAGAGCATCAGCCCCTTAGATGAGAGCCCTGGGTGCCAGCCATTGGTTTTCCAGTAGCAGTCATGTGGCAGCGACTCTGGGAGAAGTCACTTAGCTTGAGGGAGTTCATACCAGTGAAACAGTGGATGTATTTGACCTGTTCACCTTCCAAAATCACGGTCTTGCTCTCCCTTTGGGGTGTGCAGTTTTAAGGTAATCTGGGAATGTTTGGAACATTGCTCTGAGCCTGAGAAAGTATTAAAAATGGGCAAGGAAGAGATAGAAGCACTTTTGTTTGCCTCTTTCCACAAGAGGACAGGGTGGTGCCCAGCAAGCCTGTGACTCTCAGTTTTCCAGACTAACTCAGAGTGTTGCATGGCTCCAGCTCCTGTCTTGTCCTTGCTGGCCCCATCTGGGATTTGGGGGCTCTGCCCCTTCTGTTTCTTCTCACTTCTACCCAGATGTTACGTGCTTTGGATTCACGCCTAGACATGGCCTCCCTCCTGCCCCAGAATGTCACTCCCCTGTCCAGTCCGCCTTCTGCATTCTCTGAACATTGAGCCAAACTCAGCTAGTCGCCAGGTTATTTGATGACAGTGATGGACATTAGGTTGCCCTATGGTTCTAAATTTCAACAAGCTATTTGCATTTTTTTTTTACAAGTATTGCTTTCTCCTGAAAAGGATCTCCAGTTGGTTAAATAACGTGGAGGTAAGACTAACACGCTGTATAATGCTTTATTCTCTGCAAAAGGCTTTCACATTAATCATATTTACTATCATTCTCACACCAGGCCAAAGAACAAAATAGGGATATCCCTCTTGGATTTTATTTATTTCATTTGAATAGCTAAGACTCAGAGAGATTAAGCAGGTAATGCTCAAGGTCAACTAACTAAAAAGTGAAAAAAACCAAGACCGTGCACCTACATCTTCCCATCCTGGGCTCTGGCTTCTGTAGGAACCACCTCTTCACAATTTCTACTTCCTGTTCCTCATGTTTTTCCCTTGTTGAATCAAGTACCGGCCAAAGGCCCACCATGTGTTCAGGGACATGTTGACTTTAGATCATGACTTGCAAATTAGACGGAGCTCTAGCGTATGTAGGCTCAGCTTTGCAGCTGTAAAATATCTACCGCCACCTGCTTTTTTCTTTTTAGCTTTCCTCATCTTTTAAAAGTGGAGACAGGTGTGTTCACTTGTGTCTTGGATTGTGTGGCGTAAATAACCGGGGACGTTTTATACTATGTCATGGGTAGTTGTCTACCTAGGGACAGCACTTCATCTGACCCATGGAGACAGTCAGTGGGGACGGTACAGGCTGCCATCTGCTTTGACGCTTTAGAAGATGGCGTTTAAAGCACCAAATAAAAAAAATCACAGCTCTTTAGTTCTCAAATAGTATGCTTTTAACAATTCTTCATTCTTTAAACAATAAGGAAGAATATGAAGCAAAGTGTAAAATCTCCTACCCCATTCAAATCCTTCTTTTGGGGGAATTTTGAGTGCATAAGCTTCTGGATCTTTTTCTGTACCATACAATGTATGTATATATATATATGTTTTAAAAAATGAATCATAGTTGCTTTAAAAAAATTCTTCACTGTTAGTCAAAAAGACTTACTTGATTCTTCTTAATGAGTGCCTGACATTCTACTGGATGGAGTCACTACAGGTACTTACCATTGTGTACGGAAGGGCATTTAGTCTTTATTTAGTATATCACTACTCAAAACAGTCTAGTAAAAAGTATTATGACAGTATTTCTGTAGATAGATTCAAAGAAGTGAGATTTCAGAGTCAAAGAATATGCAATATTAAAATTTTAATAAGGGCGGCTCACTGCCCTCCAAAGCTGTCATCCTAAATTACTGTCTTATTAACAGTTGCAATGTTTGAGTGTGCCCAGTTCCCCACATATTCACCATGCTTGGGGGATATGACTCTGATTTGCCAATTTGATAAACAGAAACAGGCCCTCATTTGATTTCTATTTCCTCGGTCATGTGCTGTTGGTACATCTTTTTCATAGTTTTCTGTGTGTGTGTTTTTTGCCACTTGCACGTCTTTTGCTGTGAAGGGCTAGCTCATGTCCTTGTTCCAGATTTCTTTATCAGCGCAGTCCTTTCTCCCCACTCTCTCCATGAAGGATTGATTTAGCCCCCAGCTCCCCTCCTTGGATACCAAAATCCCCTGATGCTTAAGACCCTTACATAAAATGGCTTACTGTTCGCACATAATCTAGGCATACACCCTCGCTCCTTCCTTGTATACTTTAAATCAATCTCTAGATTACCTGAAATACCTTATATATTGGAAATGTATGCAAATAGTTATAAATACAACATGCTGCTGCTGCTGCTGCTAAGTCACTTCAGTCGTGTCCGACTCTGTGTGACCCCATAGACGGCAGCCTACCAGGCTCCCCCATCCCTGGGATTCTCCAGGCAAGAACACTGGAGTGGGTTGCCATTTCCTTCTCCAATGCATGAAAGTGAAAAGTGAAAGGGAAGTCGCTCGTCGTGTCCCACTCAGCGACCCCATGGACCACAGCCTACCAAGCTCCTCCGTCCATGGGATTTTCCAGGTAAGAGTACTGGAGTGGGGTGCCATCACCTTCTCTGAATACTATGTAAATAGCAAGCAGCAAACTTGAGTTTTGCCTTTTGGAATTTTCTGTAAATTCTTTTTGAATATTTTTGATCCGTGGTTGGTTGAATCATGAATAGCACTCATGGATATGGAGGACTGACTGTATTTGTCTACCTCTGAGTCCAAGCTGTCTCTGGTCTGTCATTCAGTTCAGTTCAGTTGCTCAGTCGTGTCTGACTCTTTGTGACCCCATGAACTGCAGCATGCCAGGCCTCCCTGTCCATCACCAACTTCCAGAGTTTACCCATACTCATATCCATTGAGTCGGTGATGCCATCTAACCATCTCTGTTGTCTCCTTCTCCTCCTTCAATCTTTCCTAACGTCAGGGTCTTTTCCAATGAGTTAGCTCTTCGCATCAGGTAGCCAAAGTATTGGAGTTTCAGCTTCAGCATCAGTCCTTCCAATGAACACCCAGGACTGATCTCCTTTAAGATGGACTGGTCATTAGTCTCTTATTAGTCTTCTGTTTATGGCATCTTCTGCTGCTCAGATGTTTTTAATTTACATGTAATCAAATCTGTTAGCTTTTTTCTCTCTGCCTTTCTAAGCATTGTGTCTTCTCCCTGGCAAGATTTTGGAAATACTATAAATTTTTTTCTACCAATCCAGGACTTTTTCATCAGTGTCTTATATTTTTTGCAGTACAGGTCTTTGTCTCTTTAGGTAGGTTTATTCCTAGGTATTTTATTCTTTTTGATGCAATGGTAAATGGGATTGTTTATTGAATTTCTTTTGCTGTTAGTGTATTGAAATGCAACAAATTTATTTGTATCACTTTTTTGTAACTGGCAACTTGAGCGAATTCATTGATGAGTTCTAAATAGTTTTCTGGTAGTGTCTTTAGGATTTTCTATGTATAGAATCATCTTATCAGCATAAATAGAGACATTTTTACTTCTTCTTTTGCAATCTGGATTCTGTTTATTTTTTTCATCTCTGATTGCCAGAACTAGGCCTTCCATAACTATGCTAAATAAAAATGGCATGAGTAGACATCCTTTGTCTTGTCTAACATCCATTGAGTATGATGTTAGTTGTGGCTTTATCATATATGACCTTTATTATGTTGAGATATGTTCCCTATATGCCCACTTTCTGGAGAGTTTTTATCTCAAATGAGTTATAAATTTTATCAGAAGCTTTTTCTGCATCATATGGTTTTTATTCTTCAGTTTGTTGATGTGCTGTATCACATTGATTGATTTGCAAACATTGAAAAAATCTAAAACTGTGGTCCCAAAGGATACATACACCCCAATGTTCATTACAACATTGTTTATAATATGAAGACATGGAAGCAACCTAAATGTCCGTCAACAGAGGAATGGGTAAAGAAAATGTAGTGTGTGTGTATATATATATATATATTAGAATATTACTCAGCTATTAAAAAGAATGAAATCATGACTTTTTCAGCAACATATGTTGGACATAGAGATTGTCATTCTGAGTGAAGTCAGACAGAGAAAGAGAAATATCATATCACATATACACAGAATCTAAAAAGAAAGATGCGAATGAACTTATTTATTTACAAACCAGAAACAGACTCATAGACTTAAGAGAATGAGTTTATGGTTGCCAACGGGGAAAGATAGTGGGTGAGTTTGGGATCGATGTACACACTGATATATTTAAAGTGGGTAACCAAGAAGCACCTCCTGTACAGCACGTGGAACTCTGTTCAGTGTCATGTGGGAGCTGGGGTGTGAGGGCATTTGAGGGAGAATGGATACATGTATATGCCTGGGAATCTGAAACCATCATGACATTGTTAAGCAGCTCTTCTCCAATATAAAAGTTGAATTTTTTTTCTAGTCCTTTTAAAGTTTTTTTTTTTTTTCTTTTTTGCTTTTGTTTGTTTGTTTTGGGGTATAGATTCCTGATTCATGTATGATGGTAGGTAGACTTCTCGTTTTACTTTGAAGTTCTAAAAATGGACAATTTTTTAGGAAACAAAATAAAATTTTAAATTGTACCCAAAATAAAATGAATTCTTAGTGATCCAGGATCTGGAGGCCTGTATGGTATGAGGTTGGTCATCCAGATCACCTAAAGGTATTGATTTCTTTTCACACCATCTCCCCACCAAGATCTGAGAAAAGTGAAAGTGAAGGTCTCTCAGTCATGTCCAGCTCTTTGTGATCTCATGAACTGTACAGTCTATGAAATTCCCCAGGCCAGAATACTGGAGTGAGTAGCCTTTCCCTTCTCCAGGGGATCTTCCCAACCCAGGGATCGAGCCCAGGTCTCCCGCACCGCAGGCAGATTCTTCATCAGCTGAGCTGTGAGGGATGCCCATGATCTGGAAAGCTATAACCTATCCCCTGTCCCTACTTTAAGCCTATCGAGATATGTTTTGGGGCCAGTCCACCTTGGTTTAGTGACTAATGAAAGATAACGAGTCAGTCATTTGAGTTGGTTTCTTAGTAAACAGTGTGAATGAACATGCTTGATGACCAAGAAGTTATTTGCTAGAGGAAGCATCTTGAGCTGAAGAACAGAACTTAGTGGAGTGTGGCAAAGACCTGCATTTACACAGGCTTACAGAATTTAGTGTATTTCTTCTGGAGGAGAATCCCATCCACAAACAGATGCATTCTTGTCAGTACAGAATGAGAAAATAGCAGAATTCATGAAAAATGTCTTCAAGCAATATAAGTGCATGAATGACTATATATATAGGTAACTGGCTTAGAGGATTGCTTTTAGAGGAAATGAGGTCAGGACAGAAATGTAGGTAGAAAGTATTTATCCTCAGCAAGTCTTTCTTAGAAAATCAGAAACTGCATCTTAGGTTAGGAAAATGGTGGGCTGCAAGGCAGTTGAAGATCATTGGTGAAGTGTTGATCTATTCTGTGTCCCCTTTTCTCTGAAGACACCTTTAAATTCATGAAAAGGGACAGGAACGGATCTCAGGGTGAGAAGGATGTGGTCCTCCCAAGGTCAGAGCAGTGAGGGAACCAGACCCCAAGTCTTGCCATGTCTCTCTCAGGAAGGAGTAGATACGTGTCGATGCTTGCCACGTCACAAAAGGGCATTCAAAATCTTTTGCAAGAGAAATCTTCCAAAATTAGATTTTCACTAAACCAGTTATAACTTAAGCTAAAATGTACTAAGTGAAGTGAAGTGAAGTTGCTCAGTTGTTTCCGACTATTTGCAATCCCATGGACTATAGCCCACCAGGCTCCTCCACCCATGGAATCCTCCAGGTGAGAATACTGAAGTGTGTTGCCATTTCCTAAAAAATATATATATATATATCCATGAATTAATACTTTTCACCTCTAACTAAAAGCATGTCTGAAGTTATTTTGCTTGGGGGTCCATAATAATCAAGGCATCTGTGAATGAAAACCCTGAGATGTTAGTTCTTTTTGTGGGCCTTAAGAGCTGATTAATTTTCCCAAGTCACTTAGTCTCTCTGAGCTTCATTGTCCCTCCCTATAAATTGAGAAATAATGCCTGCTTCAGAGAGATGCTATGAAGAAAATGCTAACTNCTTGGGGGTCCATAATAATCAAGGCATCTGTGAATGAAAACCCTGAGATGTTAGTTCTTTTTGTGGGCCTTAAGAGCTGATTAATTTTCCCAAGTCACTTAGTCTCTCTGAGCTTCATTGTCCCTCCCTATAAATTGAGAAATAATGCCTGCTTCAGAGAGATGCTATGAAGAAAATGCTAACTGGTCCATATAAAAATTACCTGTGTAATTTGGAAAATTCTGTGCAGAGGGTGAGATTTTAAGATATGTCATACAGTGCTGTAAATGTAAACCCTTTTTTGGACCTCTTTCTGATATAGATCAAGTTTCCTCTGAGGCCAGTAAAGGTTGTATCTTGATTCTTTGTACCCTAAAACACCAGGCATTATAGATACATTTTTAAGAACTGTGGCATTAAAAGTGAAATCTGAATTGTATTTTTCGCACTGTAAAGGTGGGTGGTGAGGTAAGCTCTCTGAAGTGATGATTTCATTGTCTACTTTTTTTTTAATCCCCTAGTGTCCAACGAGCGTAGTGCTGTGTGCCTTAAAGACACTAAGGAAGAGGTTCAGATTATCTCTGAAATGTGCTGCAAATTTACCTGCAGCGTGGAGAGTTAGGGCTTGCCAGTGTATTCTTATAATCTCATCGTGCTTCTGTGTTGTTTCTGTACCAGCTCAAACTAAAATGCTGGAATTCCAGCTGAAATATCAAAAAGTCCCCACCACCTCCCGTTTGGGGGAAAGAAAGAGCTTCTCAGAGACAGGCACCAGGGCGTTCATCCACCCTTTGGCTGTGATATCAGTTACCTGCCACAAAACCCAGGACTTCTCATTTACTCCAGAGCTCACATTTCCACAAACTAGACCTTGGAGAACTCTATGGGAAATAGATCTTGGCAGGCAATTTCTGCACAGGCACTAGGCTTTCTGCTTTCTACTTTCATAGATCCTTAAGAGTTGTTTGCACCTAACACAGTCTTGTCAGTTAAAACCTCAAGCCAGCTGAGCCCTGAGGATTCAGGGAGTTGCTGGGGGAAAACTGCCTCTGTTTGCTCACTTGTTTTAACTGCAGCTTCTGAAAGATGGGGGCCAACTCAGATTCTTCCTGCTGCGCTTCCGTTGCTGGGCACCTATCTTTCTTTGTTTCTTGTCTCAGACAGTAAACAGAGGGTAATGGTTGTGCAAGCATCCAGTTCTTTTGTGACAGCCTGGGAGCTTCATACAAGGAAATCTGAACAGGTTGCAAAAAGGAGGCTGGTGCTAAAGAAAAAGCCCCCCAAACAAAATGCGTGCACGCACACACATACACACGTATATACACACCCCAAAACCTCTCCCTTCCCAGCTTGTTACTCCAAAACCGTTCTAAGCCTTACCTGTCAGTGAGTCAGTATCTTGACAGTTTCTGCAGTTATCAGCTGTAGAGGAGGACTGAAACTTGTACACATGGTGATATCATAGAAAGTTCTTGTTGCTGTTCAGTTGCTTAATCATGTCCGACTCTTTTTCAACTCCATGGACTGTCACCAGGCTCTCTCTGTCCATGGGATTCTCCAGGCAGAATACTGGAGTGGGTTGCCATTTCCTTCTCCAGGGATCTTCCCAAACCAGGGATCGGTCCAGGGACTGAACTTGCATCTCCTGTGCCTGAGGCAGATTGTTTACCACCGAGACACCTGGTAAGCCCAGGAAGTTCTTACCTGGGCTTAATAAACTTCAGCTTCATTTGAATGTATCTTTCCGTAATCACTGGGCTTCCCTAGTGGCTCAGTTGGTAAAGAATCTGCCTGCAATGCAGGAGACCAGGGTTTGATCCCTGGGTTGGGAAGATCCCTGGAGAAGGAAATGGTAACCCACTCCAGTACTCTTGCCTGGAGAATTCCTTGGACAGAGGAGCCTGGTGGGCTATAGAATCACAAAGAGTCAGACACAACAGTGTGACTTTTTTTCTTTCATAGTCACTAGAAATTGGGCATAGTCTTAAAGTCAAACATTAAAATGACTTTGGACTTAAAATGTATTTTTTCCTACATCACTGCACTTGAAATTGATCAAATATTAATTGACTTACTTAGTACAGAAAATCACAAACTAGTTTTCCAACTCAAATTACCTGTAGGTTGGTAGATCACTAACACTTTTATTTGAATAGCACTTTTGAATTTAACATTTTTTCCATGCATTATCTAACTGAGACTTTAAATATTTTAAAGCAAAGGTTGTAAATTCTTAGCAAAGAATTTTGCTAAGAAGAAAACTAACAGACAAGCCCCAAAGCAATTATAGGGTAGTGGACAGAAAACTGAAGGAAAAAGTAGAGTTATTATCCTAGAGATCATATATAAATCAAAATAAAATACTATCTGGGGAGAAATATCACAGGGCTCCACGAATGTTGAAA
Source organism: Neotragus moschatus (assembly GCA_006410615.1). Taxonomy (NCBI): domain Eukaryota; kingdom Metazoa; phylum Chordata; class Mammalia; order Artiodactyla; family Bovidae; genus Neotragus; species Neotragus moschatus. Next base: position 9,172 of record SJYA01015070.1, read on the forward strand.
TTAAAATAATGTATTTCTTGACTGCATGATTGAAGGACTTGGCATGGACTTGGCAGCTATTCTCTTCTGCTTCCTGCGTTGCTGATGTCCCAGCAATCACGAGTCTGCTTATTGGGGAATGCACCCCAGCTGTGCTGGCTCTGTTGCCCTCTGGATTTTAACTTTGCAATACATTTCCTCTCTCTTGTGGATGGCTTCCTCCTCAGTACACTGAGAAACAGTTCATAGGTTACTTTTCAGGTTACTTTCAAATACATAGCTTCATAGTAGCTCTGTGGAATAGGAGAGGTGGAGCAGTTGGAACATTTTGCCCAGGATCGTAAGCAAGCAGGAGTTCACCTTGCATTCACTTCCCAAATCCAGTTTCTTCAGCTTCACTGCTTGGCTAGGGTTCATTATAAACTGTGAGAACCTTACATTGGGTAAAGGATGAAGTGAAGTGAAGTCGCTCGGTTGTGTCCAACTCTTTGCGACCCCATGGAATGTAGCTTACCTGGCTCCTCAGTCCGTGGAATTTTCCAGGCAAGAGTACTGGAGTGGGTTGCCATTCCTTCTCCAGGGGATCTTCCCAACCCAGTGATCGAGCCCAAGTCTCCTGCATTGCAGGCAGACGCTTTACTGTCTGAGCCCCCAGGGAAGCCTGGTAAAGGATAAGACTATACAAATAGTTTAGTTCAAGTGTTCAGTCGTCTCCGACTCTTTGCAACCCCATGAATCGCAGCATGTCACCCTCCCTGTCGATCACCAACTCCTGGAGTTCACCCAAACCCATGTCCATCGAGTCAGTGATGCCATCCAGCCATCGCATCCTCTGTCGTCCCCTTCTCCTCTTTCCCCCAATCCCTCCCAGCATCAGGGTCTTTTCCAATGAGTCAACTCTTCGCATGAGGTGGCCAAAGT
>SJYA01015073.1:0-10070 GCA_006410615.1 Neotragus moschatus
GCAAAGAGTTGTACGGGACTGAGTGACTGAACTGACTGGCGATTGCAAAGAGTTGGACAAGAATGAGTGAGATAAGCTTTAGTTCCTACTATTGTAAGCCCCTACTTTCTGAGACTACATGACGTATGTGATCCAGACTTTTCAAGGAGCAAGCTGAGTTACAGAGGCAGATTGAGCAGAAGGTTGTATAAAATTTTAACTTTTCCTCTTCAACATCATGTAACAGGTTTCTACCATTCCATACAAATAAGCTTTCTCTTTCAGGCATTTTATCCCTCTGATCTTTTACAAAGATAATTGTAATATTTCTCAAGACTTTTTGTTCACTCAGTTCCTTCTGCTGTATCATTAGAGTTAAATGATGTAAAAATGGCTCTTATTCACAAGAGAATCTTGAACTGATACCATGTATGTTCTTCCTGCATTTTCCCAAAATAACCAAAGAATTCACTTCAAAATATACGTTATTTCTTAAAAAGACAGAGATTCTGTATTACAGCTTTGAAATACTCAAGGTCACAGAGCCTAGAAAGAATTTCAGTACATTTAATGTCAAGCCTCTCTGAAAAGTCACTGTTGGGTTCATGGAAAGTATGGATTGATGAGAAATGGAAAACATAAGGTCCCAGCATTCTCTAAGAATATAAGCTAGATTAGACACTTTCAAGGAGAAAAATCTTCTGAAGATGGAAGCCATGATTTGGGGTTTCAGAAACTTTAATCACCAACCGTTACAGAAGCTAATACATCTCATCATATTTCCACTTGCCGTTGCCTATGAAGACATCACAACACCTACCTGTATGTCTCATTGCACTTCAGCCTGGAAAGGTACAAATGATTCTAAGTCGCAGATTTAAGGGAGGAGAAGGTGCAGACAACTATATGCATAATAGAAGCATACTAAAATGATGACAATGTTAAGGCAATAATAGCAACATTTATGACATTCATTCAGCAGTGATACTAAAATGTGCCCGAGTAGATATGAACATATTAAGAAGCGCATTTGACAGAGGGTTGGACTGCAAGGAAATCAAACCAGTCAGTCCTAAAGGAAATCAACTCAATATTCTCTGGAAGGTCTGATGCTGAAGCTGAAGCTACAATACTTTGGTCATTTGATGCAAAGAACTGACTCTTCTATTTAGAAAAGGCCTTTATGCTGGGAAAGTTGAAGGCAGGAGAAGAGGGCAACAGAGGATGAGTTAGTTCAAAAGCACCATCAACTCAGTGGCTTTCAATTTGCACAAACTCTAAGAGATAGTGAAGGACAGAGGAAATGGGCGTGCTGCAGTCCACAGGGTCGCAGTGTCAGATATGACTGAGCAGCTGAACAATGACAACAGCAAATTTTGAAGGAAGATCATCATACTTGCAATCAGATTCAGCCTCATTCCTTGATCAATTGTTGTGACATATGCATGCCAAACAGTACAGCTTCTCCAGAGAAAAATTGATCATTGTCTCATAAATTTTATATGTGTGTGTGTGTGTATTACATATATGACCTAGTGATTGCACTCCTCCAGAGGTTAATTGCATATTCACACAAATACTTTTGCGTGAATGTTTGGACTACATGCTTGCTCAGTCATGTCTGACTCTGCCACCCTATGGACTGTAGTCCGCCAGACTCCTCTGTCCATGGGTTTTTCTAGGCAAGAATACTGGAGTGGGTTACCATTCCTTTCTCCAGGGGATCTTCCCAATCTAGGGGTGAAACCCACGTCTCCTGGTTGGCAGGCAGATTCTTTAGCCCTGTGCCACTGGCCAGGAATGTTTATAGCACCTCTATTCAAAGTGTTTCTACTTTTCTTATCAAGGGGTCTTTGCCCTCCAGGAACTCCAAGTGTTATCTGTCCTCCAGACAGGAAGAAGTAAGAGAGGGAGGGAGGAGTGGTCCTGCTGTGGAGCAGCACTAAGTTCGTAAGAACTACGGGAAGATGCCATGCCATCTCATTTGGCTAAGCCGTCAGGTGCAGGAGAGGTTGGAAAGTGTCCTTCTTTACCTGGCACACTGCAATTCTAAACAAAGGAAAGATCCTCTTGAGAAGAAAGGCAGGATTGTGAACGTGTGGATTAAAAAGCAGTATCTGCCATATACACTTGTCATCTGGAGATGACTGCGGTCATTTATGTTCCTTTTATTAGAAACAATGTGAGAAAGACTCCTCCTGTTAACGCAGGAGATGCAGGAGGCATGGGTTCCACTCCAGGAAGATCCCCTGAAGGAGGAAATGGCTACCCACTCCAGTCTTCTGGCCTGGGAAATGCCATGGACAGAGAAGTCTGGTGGGCTACAGTCCATGGGGTCATACTGGAAAATCCCATGGACAGAGACGCTGGTGGGCTGCAGTCCATGGGATCGCTAAGAGTCGGACACGACTGAGTGACTTCACTTTCACTTTTCACTTTCACACATTGGAGAGGGAAATGGCAACCCACTCCAGTGTTCTTGCCTGGAGAATCCCAGGGACGACGGAGGAGCCTGGTGGACTGCCATCTCTGGGGTCGCACAGAGTCGGACACGACTGAAGCGACTTAGCAGCAGCAGCAGCAGAGTGACTGACCGTGAGTGCACATGAATATTTTTAGAAGTACAGACAAATATTATTCAGCCCATTTTTCCTGTCTTAACATTGTACAGTAATTTGTTTCAGGAAACAAGCTGCTTGCTTCTCAATCATACTAAATGGCGCCTTCGTTCATCCCCCAGTCAGGAATGTACAACCTCTGTTTGAGGGATATTAGGTGGTTTCCAAGGGTCGTTATGAACAAGGCTGTGATGACTATCTTTGTAAATATATCTTGGGATATTTCTTGTAAATGAAATTACTGAGTCAAAGTTAGGCACAGATTTGAGGCTTTTGATTTGATTACGAAATTGCCCTTTAGAAAAGCTACCCCAATTTATATTTCTACCCTGTTTCCAAGTACCTTTCGGGGTTATGTTTTAAATTAATCGTTGGTGACATCTTTTTGAAATTGTGAGGGGTGCCAAGAGGATGCAGAACCTTAATTAGGAGAAGCTGAGGTCCCTTTGTATGAAAGGCATGTTGTTGTTCAGTCGCTCAGTCATGTCCGGCTTTGTGATACCGTGGACTGCAGCACGCCAGGCTTCCCTGTCCTTCACTGTCTTCCGGAGCTTGCTCACATTCATGTCTATTGAGTTGGTGTTGCTGTCTAACCATTTCTTCCTCTGTTGTCCCCTTCTCCTCCTGTCTTTAATCTTTCCCAGCATCAGGGGCTTTTCCAATGAGTCAGCTCTGCATATCAGGTTGGCCAAAGGATTGGAGCTTCAAGCCATCTCAACTGGAAGATGACAGAAACTGTACCTGGGACAGTGAAGTACTGCATAAAATAATTATGTAATTTGCAGTCTTTGGGTTACCAGCTCCCTACCGTATTAGTGATGGGGCATCGCCAGCTTTTTGCCCTAAGGACTCCTTCCCTAGTGATTTTTGGAAGACCTTAAAGGGTTCACAGGTTCCCCCTGTACCCCCACACATAACCTTTTCCTCCTCTCTTGGCAACCCCTCTCCCCCACTGCCCCACAAACTGTGCCCGAAAAGCCCCTCTATTGTCTCAATCTTCCTAGGACACTAAACAGTCCGGGCAGGTCCTGGAGCTTCTGCGCCTTCAGGCTGCAGGCTGATGAGGGGCAGAGGCTGGGAGGAAGGAGGGTCTCCCCCAACTAGGTGCTTTACTTTGCGACTCTAGACACAAGGTCAGCTGCTCAACATTCCAAGTAACCAAGTTCTTCAGGCTGGTCAGTGGTCTGGAGCATCTGAATTCTCCCTGGTTGGGAGTTTTAAACCTACTCCAGGGACTTCAGTGAGCAGGTGCCCCTCACCCTTGAAACTTTTCTTCTCATTTTAGTCTCTCTTCCTCAAAATGTCCCCTCTCTTCTGCCATTTTCGAAATCAAACACTTTGGATGTGAATGAAACGAAACAATCCTACTGAGGGGCTGAGAGCGGCCTTGACTTCAGGTGCGTTGGCTTCTATGCCTCCATGAACTCCTTAGACGCCCTGGGCAAGCACTCAGACCATGAGTTTGCTTGGCAAAGAAGCAAAGTTAAACATGATGAACTTGCAATGGATGGAACTGATTTTAAATAAAAGAAGGGAAGTGGCCGGGGTTGCTATTTCACTTTGGAGCTATCTGGAGGTGTAATAAATCCCAGTGAGTAGCAAGCAGCAGTGGTGAGATGCAAAGTGCAGCTGAATGGTTAAGAGACGTTCCCTCCCCCCTCCCCAAAACTAGCGTTGTAATTTTGACAATTTTACTTAACATCTGTGAGTCTCCGTCCCCCTACCCTAGAAGATGAGGCTGAAAGTATAACTTGGGTCATAATGTCATGGACTTTCTGGTGCCTTGGCAGTAAAGAATCTGCCTGCAATGCAGGTGACTGCGGTTTGATCCCTGGGTTGGAAAGGTCCCCTGGAGAAAACAATGGCACCCCACTCCAGTATTCTTGCCTGGAGAATGCCATGGAGAGAGGAGCCTGGAGGGTTACAGTCCATGGGGTCACAAAAGAGTTCAACGCTACTTGGTGACTAAAGCAGCCAACATAGTGTCATTAGCAGGATTACATGAGGTTTATACCTGTAAACATCCAAGCACGCTGTTTGACTCCTAGGCATGCTCTGTTGCTTTTAGAAATTATTATGTTTAGCTATCTTTCTACCACAAAAGGTAATAAACTTCCAGTTTTCTCACTCCCCTTGCTTCCTGGCCCGTTTGTCTCAGGCCTTACACGCTCTCATTAAGGATCTTAAAACCATTCCATCATAACCTCCTCGTTTCCTCCAAAACCTACCAGCTAGCCCCAAATTTCTCCTCTCCATTAGAAATATTATAGAATCCTACAAGACACACTTTGAGAGATGGTATTATTAGTCTGAAGCTATACTTTCACTTTGGCATTTAAGAAACAGAGACAGGGACCTCTTGGGTGGTACAGAGGTTAAGATTTCACCTTCCAATACAAAGGAAACGGCTTGGGGAGCTACATGGCCAGAAAACAACAACAGCAGCAACAAAACATAAAACAGAAGCAATTTTATAACACATTCAATAAAGATTAAAAAATGTGTGTGTGTGTGTGTGTGTGTGTGTGTATGTGTGTGCTCAGCCATGTCCTGCTCTTTGCGACCCCATGTACTATAAAGACCATCAGGCTTCTCTGTCCATGGAATTTTCCAGGGAAGAATACTGAAGTGTGTTGCCATTGCCTACTCCAGGGGATCTTCCCGACCCAGGGGTTGAACCAAGTCTCTTGCATCCCTTGCACTGGCAAGTAGATCCTTTATCACTGAGCCACCTGGGAAGCCCTTGAAAAATGGTTCTCATCAAAAGCAGAGAGCAAAGAGGCAGTACATGTAGACATAAAACCTAACTGGCCTTACGGAGGACCAGCCTGAACATTGTTTCACCCCAGGAACCCACCTAAGCTAATTTCATCCTTCAGCCATGCTTCCTGAGATAGGTCCTATCGTTACCCTACCTGTCAAATGAGAAAGCTGAAGCTCCAAGAAGCTAAGTAACTTTTCTGCAGTTGTATGGTTAATGAGAGGGGAGTCCAGGACCAGTACCCAGGGAGGCGTGCCCCACAGTCAAGTGCTCCTGGCCACTGTGCTCTCCTACCCGCAAATGAGATGCTCCTGCTTATTCCTCAGCATGAACTGCCCTCCACCAGTGCAGCGTGGAGATTCCTGACCGGGCATCTGAAACGGTCTTGATTAGGACAAGCCGCATGTGGTCATCCGCCCCTCTTGCTGGTGATTTTTTTAGGGTGGGCCAAGCCAAAGTGGGCCATTGCAAGGGGAGGAATTAATTAATTACATTCAGTTTCTCATCCCATAAAATGGGGTTAATAATCACAAACATTACAGAAGATTGTTGTAGCTGCTGCTGCTAAGTCGCTTCAGTTGTGTCTGACTGTGCGACCCCACAGATGGCAGCCCACCAGGCTACAGAAGATTGTTAGTGAGGATTAAATGTGTTCATCTAAAAAGAGACCTGGATTTCCTAGATGTTAGCTATTATTTCTTCTGCAAATTTGGACTGAGTTTGTGCTGTATTTGGATGAAGTGTTTTGGTACGAAAGCCACTTCAGCTCGTGTGTGAGAAGGACTCCTGAGACACACTCAGAGAGAGGGGTTTGGAATTCTCTGGGAGAGATGCAGGAAGGGAAAGGGGAGCCTGAGACCCAGTGGGTGAGAGGAGAGATCAGCTGGAAAAATCTTCCGGAGCTGAACGTGAGGGAAAGGGATTCGGATTCTTAAATTGTTTAAGGAATTTACTAGAAAACCACTGCTTCAGTCTTAGTTTGATTCAGAGACACCGGTCAAAATGTATTTGGTGACCAGTGAATGTGTTTGCTCTGGGCTTGGCGTTGAGTCAGCGGAGCACGTTGCCAGCCCGGGATCAAAAGACAAACAGAGTAGAGACAGGATTTAGGGGAAAATAGGAAGCCTGGAGGAGAAGGCAATGGCACCCCACTCCAGCACTCTTGCCTGGGAAATCCCATGAATGGAGGAGCCTGGTGGGCTCCAGTCCATGGGGTCACGAAGAGTTGGACATGACTGAGCGACTTCACTTTCACTTTTCACTTTCCTGCACTGGAGAAGGAAATGGCAACCCACTCCAGTGTTCTTGCCTGGAGAATCCCAGGGACTGGAGCCTGCTGGGCTGCTGTCTATGGGGTTATACAGAGTCGGACACGACTGATGTGACTTAGCAGCAGCAGGAAGCCTGGATTTCTCCATGACAAATATTTCATTAGGATGCTGATTGAGGCCACATGAGAGTCATGAATGCAGTGTTCTGAGAGTTCTGTGAAGTCAGCCTTAGGAAAAAAAAATAAATAAATAAGATTGTTACAGAAGGGAACACAAAGCTAGCAGCATGTCTGAAAGAACCGGGTTCCTCTGCAGTTATAATTCCCCCACTGAACAAAAAATCTTTTCCTAATATTAAATAACATCAAACAGTTTTATTGCGCCAGCAGATTGTACATGTACTCAATCACCAAACCGCTCGTACACGCACTTTATGCCAGGTATCCTGTCAAGTGCTGGGAGACCCTGATTAATACGCAGCCCCTCTGTTCACCTTGAGGCCGCGGTGAGCAGCTCCGCAGGGGAGCAGCAGTGCGATGTGGTCAGCACACAGGGCTCGGAGGGCAGCTGGCGTCTCAGAGGACAGCCTCCGTGGAAGCTGATGTTCGTGCTGCCCTCAGAAGGGGAGATGGATTCTGCCAGAAGTGAAGAGCGGCGCAGCTAGCCCGCAGGGTCTTCTCCGTTTACTCCTGCAGACCCGTTCTCCTCCCATCTCCACGGTTCTGAGCCTTTATGTTCTGCTTCAACTGGTTCCTTTCCTCCAGCTCCCATCTGAACTTGTGGAATAAGTGGTCCTAGGAGCAGATCACAGCTTGGGAGGAGAAGAAATCTTGGGTATTTACTCCCGGCTCCCCGCCTACTGGACCAGGGGTGGACAGTAACTGTGGTCTTTCACTGAAGGGCGTTGCTTCCTATGGGTGACCCTTTTCGGTAGCTACGCTCTCTTTGGGTTCTGGAAACAGCTCTCTCCCCTCAACACGCACCTAAGGTTGGCCATAGCCTTGTGGGCGTGCCTGTTTAGTCACTCAGTCCTGTCCGACTCTTGCAACCTCGCGGACTGTAGCCCGCCAGGCTCCTCCAAGGGATTTTTAAGGCAAGAATACCGGAGTGGGTTGTCATTTCCTCCTCCAGGGGATCTTCCCGACCCACGGATCGAACCCGAGTCTCCTGCATTAGCAAGCGGATTCCTTACCGCTGGGCCATCTGGGAAGCCCCTTGGTCACAGTCTTACAGTTTCTAAATTTCGGGTGGCAGAAAGTCATTTTGGTTTGCTTTAATCTCGTCCACATCATTAAGGATATCCCATTTGACTGCCTTTGTTCTTCCTGGGAAACCTACAGATACAGCAAGTATTGGGTTGGCCAAAAAGTTCACTCTTTAGTTAGAATTTTTTTTCCATGAGATGTTATGGAAAAACCTGAATCAACATTTTGACCAACCCAATACATATCATGTCTCTGAAATGTACAATTTACACATAGTAGAGGCTGTTGGTTTTCTCAGAAAGGCATGGCCTGTGATGACATTAATCATAAAGTCCCAATCATGCTTAGCTTTGCACTTGATATCAAGCATAATTTGGGTCTCAAAAAAAGTAAACCTGGAATAAACTAGGGATTCTTTAATATAATGTCTTTTTACTTCTATTCAAACTCTGCATTTTCTACTCTGTCTACAGCTTTAAGAATAACTTATCTTCAATTTTTAATTAGCCAAACTGTTGTGATAGAGTTTGAAGGAAGACTATATTTAAGCATATTCTCTAAGGAGTAATGCAATTTAAAAACAGCTCATTAGCTACAAGAATGTTAACTAGGATATTAAAGGAACATTTGAAATTATTAAATGATTTTACTATCTCTTAAATTATGCCAATACAGAAGAGCCAACGCAGTGGTTCCTATATCACACAATCAGTTATTATGAATCATTTGAAGATCAGGGAAAACTGATCATTATTCAAATTGATATTAACTTTGAGTAACATTTGAGGAAATGTTTTAAATTCATGGTCATATTGATTTTACTGACAAGAAATACTGCATTAGTCGGTTTTAAGTTGTATATCGTATGAATGACTCTTAATCCTTCCATACTATGGGAAAAATCAAATTTTGTGTGCTTTCTATTGTGAGACCGTCTCTCTTGAATTCTGCATGTTTACATTACGGAAGCTGCTATGACTCTGCAGACAACACATGGGTTAAAATCAAGGAGGCTCAAACCAGATTGCTGGATGATTCTCCCTTGACTTCATACTCCCTTTCTTGGTAAAATATAGCTTTCTGATCTGCAGAAGTTTGAATAAGTTGTCGTTTAGTCACTAAGTTTTATCTGACTCTTTTGTGACTGTAGCCCACAAGGCTTCTCTGCCCAGGGGATTTCCCAGGCAAGAATACTGGAGTGGGTTGCCATTTCCTTCTCCAGGGGATCTTCCAGATCCAGGGATCAAACCCGGGTCTCCTGTTTGGCAGGTGGATGCTTTACCACTGAGTCACCAGGGAAGTCCTTTGAATAAGTTATCCATTTATAATTTGTGTGTATTGGGAGAATAAGAAGGGGATGTCTGGGTGTTGTGTATTCTCATCAGATTCAAAATGAGATAGTTATTCTAGGAAAATGTCTGGAACCTATTGTACTTTGTGCTCAGTCCTATCCAACTCTTTTGACATTTCCATACCGCAGTCCTGGAGTGGGTTTCCATTTNGAGAATAAGAAGGGGATGTCTGGGTGTTGTGTATTCTCATCAGATTCAAAATGAGATAGTTATTCTAGGAAAATGTCTGGAACCTATTGTACTTTGTGCTCAGTCCTATCCAACTCTTTTGACATTTCCATACCGCAGTCCTGGAGTGGGTTTCCATTTCCTTCTTCAGAAGATCTTTCTGACACAGGGATCGAACCTGTGTCTCCTGAATTGGCAGGTGGATTCTCTACCACTAGCATGACCTGGGAAACCCCATGTGCAATCATCATCTTGTATGTAAGTTTGATGGTTTTCTCTCATTCATATACATTTAGACAAAGGTGTATACACAAGTGTAGAGGTTAGATAAGTTCTGAACTCACAAAGTAAGATGCAGATTTCAGAGCAAGACAAGACGTCAAAAGCAACTAGTGGTTGACAGGCTACTAACCTGAACATTTGCGGAAGGTAGGACTGTTCTGAGAAACATCTGTTTTCTTGTTTCTCTTAAGGGAAATAGGCAAATGCTTCTGAACTTTCTGTAATAAAATTGATGTCTTTTATGGTTTCTTTTAAATAATCAAAGCTTTTCCTTCGGGGAAGTTTGAAAGATTTGCTGGAGTGTAGTAGCAGTAGTGGTGGAGAAGGCAATGGCACCCACTCCAGTCCTCCTGCCTGGAAAATCCCAGGGACGGAGGAGCTGGGGGGCTGCAGTCCATGGGGTCGCTAGGAGTCGGACACGCCCGAGCGACTTC
>SJYA01015075.1:0-13361 GCA_006410615.1 Neotragus moschatus
CTTGAACATCAGGAAGTTCACAGTTCACGTATTGCTGAAGCCTGGGTTGGAGAATTTTGAGCATTACTTAATATGTCTTAATTAATCCAAAGACCCAAAATACTGTCACCTCAGCATGTAACTGACACAAAGTTAATGGGATCTTTTACCTTCTTTGGGGGTAGGAGGGGGACTGTCTTTAAAAGCTCGTGGGTGTTCCAGGCTTATGGTGCACCTCAATCTGGACCAGCCACAGCCCAGGTACTTGACCAGCACACGTGCGCACGGCCACCACGTTGGGCAGTGTGGATTAGGCGGTCAGGATGGCTGTCGGCCCCTCAGCACTGTAGGAAAACCCGAGGCCCATCACCGGCGTGGGGTCTGCTCCACCTTGTCCCAGAGAGAGCACCAGAGGTGCCTCTGCGCCCCTCTGGCCAGAGCAGAGACAGGATCTGTGAGCCAGGTAGGACAGTCTCAGGGCCCCAAAATAAACACACCCACGGGGCTACACACGCCAAGAAGTGAGCATCTCAGGCCTTGGCGCTACTCGGGGGACTGCCCACAGCTGCCATCCTCTTCACTGAGAAAGCCTCACTTCCAGAGGCTATGCTTAGCCTCTGAGCGGAGGACCACTCTGTGGCGGCTTCATATCCCACCATGGCCGATGACGAATCCTTTGCGAGCCAGCCCAGATTCAGGAACCGTGCCCAGGAGCACTGTTGGAGGGGCAGAGCTGTCAGCAGACAGGGGGTGGAGACCTTCGTACACTCGCTGTAATAAGGGGGTCCCAGGCATAACACCAAAGGATTATTCCGTCAAAGTACTTCAATCGGGAACCTACACGGTGTGGTTCAGCTTGACCCCAGGGCGAATGGAGAGATCCAGAAGCGCTGTGTCCCAGAGGGTGTTTGATGGGTTTGGGAAGCAGCCCAGGTGACGTGCCGTCTTGGAGACTCAGTGTCTCAGGGTAAAGTGGAAACTGCTCCGACCAAGCCTCCTGGGCTGCTAGTGGGGCTGCCATTGTCAGGTGCCTGGCACAAAGCTCATGGCACAAGGTCAGGGCTCAGAAATGGCGCCGAGTCCTCCAGCTGCGTTCTCGGCACTGCCTCCGGGGACCCGTGCGCTCGCATGAGCCAAGCAGCAGCCACTCTCTGTGGACACGTCACCATCCCGATTAGGACCAAGAAACCCAGGCTGGACGCAGTGATGCTCTGAGCTGCAGAAGGGTTGTTTCTAGGTAACATGAGAGACACCACGTGTGAAGGGCCTTGGGGCTGTGCTCTTTACTGTCTTCTCACGCCCTTGAGCCACACAGCAGGTGACAGTTTTATCAAGCATATCCGTAGTTGAATTCGTACTTGTGTGTAGATCACGGTATTTACTGCAAATCTCTCTGTAGGCGCACTTCAGAGATACGATGCGTTTGGTTCCAATGCACTTGGCTGCAATCGAATGTCACAGTAAATTAGTGTGAATGAAGTGTGAACGGAAGTCACATGAGTATTTCAGTTTCCCAGTGCATGTAAAGCTTATGTTTTCGTTAGACTGTGGCCTATAAGGTGTGCAATAGCGTTATCTCTGAAAACAAACAAACAAACAATGTATACATCTTAATGAAAAACCACTTTGTTGACAAAAAATGCTAACCATCCTCTGAGCCTTCAGTGAGTTGTATAGTAGTAATAAATTCAGTGGAGAAGGAAATGGCAACCCACCCCCGTATTCCTGCCTGGGAAAGGGTTCTAGTTCATGGGGTCACAAGAGTCGGACAAGACTTAGCGACTAAACCAGCACCACCACCACCAATAACATCAAAGATCACTGTCCGCAGGTGTTGTAACAAATATAATAATAATCAAAAGTTTGAAATATTGTAAGAATTAGCAAAATATGACACAGAGACAGAAAATGAGCAAGTGCTGTTGGAAAATGACTCTGATAGACGCTTGACGCAAGTTTGCCACAAACCTTCAATTTGATTAAACAAACACGCATCACGTGTGAAGCGTCACAGAGCGAGGCAGGCGGCCTCATGCCAGAGCTTGTGTCACCCTGGCTCTGATCACTGCATTTTCAAAATAGGAGACTTGGGAACTCCCGGGTTGTCCAGCGGTTACGAGTTTTCACTGCCGACGGCACAGATTCAACTAAGGTCCCACAGTTCAGTTCAGTCGATCAGACTCTCTGCAACCCCATGGACCGCAGCACACCAGGCCTCCCTGTTCATCACCAACCCTGGAGCTTACTCCAACTCATGTCCATCGGGTCGGTGATGCCGTCCAGCCATCTCACCCTCTGTCCTCCCCTTCTCCTCCTGCCTTCAATCTTTCCCAGCATCAGGGTCTTTTCTAGTGAGTCAGTTCTTCACATTAGGTGACCAAAGTATTGGAGCTTCAGCTTCAACGTCAGTTCTTCCGATGAACACCCAGGACTGATTTCCTTTCGGATGGACTGGTTGGATCTCCTTCCAGTCCAAGGGACTCTCAAGAGTCTTCTTCAACACCACAATTCAAATGCATCAATTCTTTGGCATTCAGCTTTCTTTATGGTCCAACTCACATCCATACCTGACTATTGGAAAAACCATAGCTTTGACTAGGCGGACCTTTGTTGGTAAAGTAATATCTCTGCTTTTTAATATGCTGTCTAGATTGGTCATAGCTTTTCTTTCTAGGAGCAAGCGTCTTTTAATTTCATGGCTTCAGTCACCATCTGCAGTGATTTTAGAGCTCAAGAAAATAAAGTCTGTCATGGTTTCCATTGTTTCCCCATCTATTTGCCATGAAGTGATGGGACCAGATGCCATGATCTTTGTTTTTTGAATGTTAAGTTTTAAGCCAGCTTTTTAACTCCACTCTTTCACTTTCATCAAGAAGCTCTTTAGTTCCTCTTCTCTTTCTGCCATAAGGGTGGTGTCATCTGCATATCTGAGGTTATTGATATTTCTCCTGGCAATCTTGATTCAAGCTTGTGCATCTTCCAGCCCAGCGTTTCTCATGATGTACTCTGCATAGAAGTTAAATAAGCAGGGTGACAATATACAGCCTTGACGTACTCCTTTCTTGATTTGGAACCAGTCTGTTGTTCCATGTCCAGTTCTAACTGTTGCTTTGACCTCCATACAGATTTTTCAGGAGGCAGGTCAGGTGGTCTGGCATTCCCATTGTTATGCCCAAGTCAGGAAATCTCCCAATGACCACCAGGGAGCCGGTATCCGATGCAAAAGCAAGAGAGTCTTTATTAGCAAGCTCGAGCTGGGGCTCCCACCATTACCGACGCAGCGGCTATAGGGAGGAGCCCTGAATTCTGGGTTTCATTGCTTATATAGGGTATTCTCGCGCGAAAAATGTTTCCTTCTGTGGAAGGGTTAGGTGTTGGGTTCTGATTGGTTCCCATTTCCCGGGCTTAATTGCTTAATTCGAATTTCCGGGGCAGGTCATAAGTCATGAACGTAAAGTCAGTTCAGTTCAGTTCAGTCGCTCAGTTGTGTCCGACTCTTTGTGACCCCATGAATCGCAGCACGCCAGGCCTCCCTGTCCATCACCAACTCCCGGAGTTCACTCAGACTCACGTCCATCGAGTCAGTGATGCCATCCAGCCATCTCATCCTCTGTCGTCCCCTTCTCCTCCTGCCCCCAATCCCTCCTAGCATTAGAGTCTTTTCCAGTGAGTCAGCTCTTCGCATCAGGTGGCCAAAGTACTGGAGTTTCAGCTTCAGCATCATTTCTTCCAAAGAAATCCCAGGGCTGATCTCCTTCAGAATGGACTGGTTGGATCTCCTTGCAGTCCAAGGGACTCTCGAGAGTTCTCCAACACCACAGTTCAAAAGCATCAATTCTTCGGCGCTCAGCCTTCTTCACAGTCCAACTCTCACATCCATACATGATCACTGGAAAAANCTGTCGCTCAGCTTTCTTCACAGTCCAACTTTCACATCCATACATGACTACTGGAAAAACCATAGCCTTCACTAGACAGACCTTTGTTGGCAAAGTAATATCTCTGCTTTTGAATATACTGTCTAGCTTGGTCATAACTTTCCTTCCAAGGAGTGTCTTTTAATTTCATGGCTGCAATCACCATCTGCAGTGATTTCGGAGCCCCCCAAAATAAAGTCTGACACTGTTTCCCCTGTTTCCCCATCTATACTCTTAGGGCAAGCATATTTATTTCTCCAGGTAAAATAAAGATGTCTACAGACTTTTCTATTCAAAATGAAAATTATTTAATTCAAAATCTCTGTCAGTGAGTCTGAAAGACAAATGCATATTTCAAAATTTTATTTTTTACTGCATTGGGAAAACAACAGTAAACTCTAAATATCTTTGAGAGGCAAATTTTTCATCTTTTACAACTTACATATATAAAACATTTTAGATTTCACAGAATAGCATCGTGAGATCCTGCCAAGTAAATGCCATCACTTTCATTCTGTGAATGAGGAAACTGAGGCTGAGAGGCAATGTGACCCTTTACCAGGGTCACAGAGTTGAGCAGAAGCTGGGATTAGTTTATTCCCCCCCTTTTTTTATTTGGAGAAAGAATGGCAGCCCACTCCAGTACTCTTGCCTGGAAAATCCCATGGACGATGTGCCCTGGTAGGCTACAGTCCCTCGAGTCACAAAGAGTTGGACACGACTGAGTGACTTTACTTTTTTTATTTGCTGCACCCCATGGGACCAAGGACTGAACCCAGGTCCTTGGTAATGAAAGCAGAGTCCTAACCAATGAACCACCAGGAAATTGCCCTGGTGGCTCAGACGGTAAAGAATCTGCCTACAATGCAGGAGACCTGGGTTTGATCCCTGGGCCAGGAAGATCCCCAAAGAGGGGCATGGCAACCCACACCAGTATTCTTGCCTGGAGAATTCCATGGACAGAGGAGCCTGGCAGGCTACAGTCCACAAAGAGTCGGACATGACTGAACAACTAAGGCTTTCCCATTCACATTTCATTTAAAGCAACATTTTTTGTGCTGAGGTTTTAGCAAAGAACTGGGAAATAGAAAGATGCATAATTTACAGCCCCACCCCTTTTTTTCCTAAAACCTCTTTCTCCAGTACAATCTCCAGATTTTGCTGGAAATTGTAGTCTTTTCAGTGTGTGAATAGAACATGTTCTCCCAGGTGAAGCAGGTTCTGAGACTTCCCCCTGGGCCATTCCCCCTCATCATCAATACCCCTGCATTGTATAGCAGAAATTAGTTCTTAGGCTGTTTCCTAAAGCCAGGTTAGGGGCTCAGGTTTAAGTGCCATCCGACCAGGCAGGTCTTGGAAATGACCAGAGGAATCTACAGTAAGAGGGTCTTGATGGATGGTGGCTGACGCCTGGCCTGAATCACCAGGAGGAGGGCAGCTACCACTCACCTGATTGTTGACAAGTAGGCTGTGGACCCAGTGTTGCCACATCATTCCAATTTTTCGAAGAAAGCAGAAGAGCCCTTAGCAGTCTGTGGAGGCTGATTTCAGTTTTCAGGCTACCTGATTTTTGGTTTTGTGTTGTTTTTACTTCTGAGCTAGCATTTGCTCAGGCTTTCCTGGTGGCTCAGTGGCAAAGAACTTGACTGCCAATGTAGAAGAAACAGGTTCGATCCCTGAGTCAGGAAGATCCCCTGGAAATGGCCACCCACTCCAGTATCCTTGCGTGGGAAATCCCATGGACAAAGGAGCCTGGTGGGCTACAGTCCACGGGGTCACAAAGATTCGGACACAATTGAAGTGACTTACTACCCACGCATTTTGTTCTTGCTCTGCCAGTTGTCAGGGATGCTATGATGACTGAAATGTATCAGGTTACTTCTAGCTTAGTAAATCATCAGGAGGTGAGTCAGGTGGGAAGATGATAGAGTCGCAGAAAGGATTTATTTATTTATTGGCTCCACACTATGTGAGATCCTAGTTCCCTGGCCAGGGATTGAACACACACCCCTGCATTGGAAGCATGAAGTTTCAACCACTGGACTAGCAGGGAAGTCCCCACAGGAAGAAGTTTAAAGAACGCTATCTGGAGACTCAGACATCTTAGAGTAATGGCATCCAGATAGCTTCTTTTCGCTTTCCTGTCCTGTGTAAATTCCAGCAGAGGTCACGTGCGTGTGTGGGTGCTTAATAAATACTCTTTGAAAGTGATAATAATGAATTGAGATATGGAAAATCTGAAAACACTCTCTAGGAAGGTGGCTTAGGGCATGAAACGCTTTAGAAAGATTCCCTGTGAGAAAAGGCTAAAGGAATTGGGGTTACTAATACCCTATCACAGAGGAAAGAAGGTTAAGGAGAATTTAATAGCCATCTTCAAATATCTAAAGGGATGTTGCTCATGTGTTTTAAACATCAGTTCTTGTCTACTAAGGACAGGACATGAGGGAATTATCTTAAATGGGAGCAGGAGGGACTTAGATTAGATATCAATGGGGGGACAAGCCAGCTGAAAGAATTGTGAGATGCCAGACAGCAACATGATTTAGAGAAAGGACATGGTTATTTTAGGAACTGGGGTTGCTGATTATCATAGGGCACGTGTAGAGCCTGGGGCCTCCAAGTCAGCCAGTTACTAGGTATAAGATCTTGAGACAGTGACTTCACCTCTTGGAGGTTCAGTTTCCTCATTTGTTAAAAGGGGATAAGAACAATATCTATTTATTGGATTGTTGTGAGGATTACATTAGATTAGGTCTAATGGCTTTATTGGGTTTCCCTGGTGGCTCAGCAGTAATCTGCCTTCAATATGGGAGACTTGGGTTCAATCCCCAGGGTTGGAAAGATCCCCTGAAGAAGGAAATAGCAACCCTCTCCAGTATTCTTGCCTGGGAAAATCCCATGGACAGGGGAGCCTGGTAAACTACAGTCCATGGGGTCGCAAAAGAGCGGGACATGACTTAATGACTAAACGTCAGCAATGACTTGATAAGCCATTAGGTTTATCAGCGTCAGGCACAGAACAAGGCTCAACCAATGAGGAGTGCCATTCACTGCAGTTCATCTACGAAGGTCCCATACATGGAAGACAATAAAACAAATAAACAACTCCCCCCACTACAAAAAACACTCTGCCCATAAACATAATCTCTCTTTCCAGAGGCATCAAACAAGCAAATACTGCTGGGTGTTCTGGGGCTTACAATCTCATTGAAAACACCCGATGTGAACATTCAGAAAGTGAAATAAAAATATAAGATTAAGATAACAGAGTCAGCAGAGTGAAGTAGTTAAGAGCTAGGAGTATGGAAAATGCATGAATCCTTAGAACAGTGCCTCACACCTTAGGAATTGTTTCCCTTAATAGATCAAAACCACAGTGCAAGCTAAAGGTCAATTTTTAAATGAAAAGTTGAAAAAAAAACCTATGGAGTTCTCAAGTGGGAGAAACTGCTCCAAAAGTATGAGTCAAACAAACAAATGGATAAGATTGAATGCACTAATCTGTAAATGTTTTTGATCAGAAGGATCTTGGTTGTTTTAATCAAATGATCAATTATCCACTATTTGGATGTCCTGAACTTTTATTCTTAAAACATTTGCAGGCACTGCTGTGAATACCCTACTTGTCGGCTTTCAAAGAAAAAAAGGTATTTGTTCCTGATATTTTGAATACACTCAAGAAACAGTTTTCTACATTGATTGTATTCTATGAACTTTACTTCATAGCAGTTATAACTCCTGGAGTGCGTTTAACTTACTAATGTTTACTGAAATATTTTCAGCTGCAAAAACATTTTATGTTCACTATTATTTATTAATGCCCTGTTTTAAAATATTACACATAAAATTTATTCCAGTGCACATTAGTAAATAAATTATGCTCGTAATTTCTAATGCATTTTTAATTATAAATTTATCCATGTCTACCTTTATTTATGATAGTGGTGTCTCAGTGTTGAACATACTGTATATTAATGGAGACACTGTTAATTATGCATTCTTAGAAGTTGCATTCGACAAAACATACGAGTCTGTTTTTTTACATCCTAAGTCCTGTTAACATCATTAATTTAGAAGTTGGAACTCACAGCACTAGCTAACCTTTAAAGCAAGAAAATATGCTAGTAGAAACTGGTTATAGAGCCTGGATTGGGGGAGGAACTGCATTTATCTATAAATGTACCCAGAGAGATACTAAATAGTACCAGCCAGATGTTTCATTTTCACTCCAAGTATCTAAAAAAGGACACCAGAAATAATATTCAGCACAAAAAGACAATAGAACAAAGCTCAGGGGCTCTCTGCAAGCACCCAGAACAGATCTATGCTTAAATGGTATCTGCCGAGTGTAATGTTTAAGATTTTCTGGTTGGTTAATTTTGTGCTTCTTTCCACCCTTCCAATTCACCTTATTATGAGCAATATATTTGCTGTAAAAAATTTTTCACACTGAAATGTTATTTTAATTTGAAAAAACACTATATTGTTCTGAAATCATCAATTTCTTGGAGACTTCTTTCAAATAGTTTGAATAGATTTTTGACACCTAATTTACTGTTGTCTTGAAAGTACTTTGTAACATAACAGTAAAAATGCCTGTTTTCCCTATGGGAGGAAAAAATATATTTCAAAAGGAGAGGAAACTACAATTGGGAAAATAGAAGGGAAGCAGAGTCACACATACACAATATGAAAAACACACATTTGCAAAGGAACTAGAAGGTGCCTCCCCTTGCCCACAGCGCTGGCAGGGCTTGAAAGAGGCTTCCTTTCAGCTTATCACGTTCTATCTCAGGTTGTTGTCATAGATTTGGCAAAGTCGTATTTTCCACACACAAATTCTGCTTAACAACAAAAGATTTCTAGTTGCTTCCTGTGTGTGTTTTGAGTACCTTTTCATTGAACATGCATTTTACCAAGTGTTTATGGTGTTTTAAGCTTTAAATATACCAGAGAGAGAGCAACATATTCCTTTGCTTATGGCCTGTGAGGGAGACAGTTGTGTATTGAAAGAATAACAGAAAACATGATAAATCTTGAACACAGAAAATGAAGCTTTTCGTGTGACCTGTGAGCAAGAAGTATTCTTAGAAAACTTTCTAGAGTAGGAGAAGCAGTATGTGAATTTGATTTTCATTCTTGGTTTTCAAGNTTTCTTGGAGACTTCTTTCAAATAGTTTGAATAGATTTTTGACACCTAATTTACTGTTGTCTTGAAAGTACTTTGTAACATAACAGTAAAAATGCCTGTTTTCCCTATGGGAGGAAAAAATATATTTCAAAAGGAGAGGAAACTACAATTGGGAAAATAGAAGGGAAGCAGAGTCACACATACACAATATGAAAAACACACATTTGCAAAGGAACTAGAAGGTGCCTCCCCTTGCCCACAGCGCTGGCAGGGCTTGAAAGAGGCTTCCTTTCAGCTTATCACGTTCTATCTCAGGTTGTTGTCATAGATTTGGCAAAGTCGTATTTTCCACACACAAATTCTGCTTAACAACAAAAGATTTCTAGTTGCTTCCTGTGTGTGTTTTGAGTACCTTTTCATTGAACATGCATTTTACCAAGTGTTTATGGTGTTTTAAGCTTTAAATATACCAGAGAGAGAGCAACATATTCCTTTGCTTATGGCCTGTGAGGGAGACAGTTGTGTATTGAAAGAATAACAGAAAACATGATAAATCTTGAACACAGAAAATGAAGCTTTTCGTGTGACCTGTGAGCAAGAAGTATTCTTAGAAAACTTTCTAGAGTAGGAGAAGCAGTATGTGAATTTGATTTTCATTCTTGGTTTTCAAGAATGAATAGACTTCCCTAGTGGTCCGGTGGTTAAGAATCCACCTGTCAATCCAGGGGACACAGGTTCGATCCCTAGTCCAGGAAGATTCCATAGGTCTCAGGGCAACTAAGCCCGTACGTCACAACTACTGAAGCCTGAGCACACCAGAGGCCATATTTCACAAGAGAAGCCACTGCGATGAGAAGCCCACACACTGCAATTAGAGAGCAGTCCTTACTCTCCATAACTAGAGAAAGCCTGCACGCAGCAACGAAGACTCAGCATAGGGAAATAAATAAATAAATGTTTTTAAAAGATACCATTTTTTAGAAAGAATGAGTAGAATATACTTGGGGATTTCCTTGCTATGCAGTAGCAAAGATTCAATGCTTTCACTGTCAGGGCCTGGGTTTGATCCCCGGTTGGAAAACTAAGATCCTATAGTCTAGTGGTATGGCCACACACACACACACACACACACACACTNTTGACTTCACATTCCAGGATGTCTGGCTCTAGATGAGTGATCACACCATCGTGATTATCCAGGTCATGAAGATCTTTTTTGTATAATTCTTCTGTGTATTCTTGCCACCTCCTCTTAATATCTTCTGCTTCTGTTAGGTCCAGACCATTTCTGTCCTTTATCGAGCCCATCTTTGCATGAAAAGTTCCCTTGGTATCTCTAATTTTCTTGAAGAGATCTCTAGTCTTTCCCATTCTGTTGTTTTCCTCTATTTCTTTGCATTGACCACTGAAGAAGTCTTTCTTATCTCTCCTTGCTATTCTTTGGAACTCTGCATTCACATGCTTATATCTTTCCTTTTCTCCTTTGCTTTTCGCTTCTCTTCTTTTCACAGCTATTTCTAAGGCCTCCCCAGACAGCCATTTTGCTTTTTTGCATTTCTTTTCCACGGGAATGGTCTTGATCCCTGTCTCCTGTACAGTGTCACAAACCTCATTCCATAGTTCATCAGGCACTCTATCTATCAGATCCAGGCCCTTAAATCTATTTCTCACTTCCACTGTATAGTCATAAGGGATTTGATTTAGGTCATACCTGAATGGTCTTGTGGTTTTCCATACTTTCTTCAATTTAAGTCTGAATTTGGCAATAAGCAGCTCATGATCTGAGCCACAGTCAGCTCCCGGTCTTGTTTTTGCTGACTGTATAGAGCTTCTCCATCTTTGGCCGCAAAGAATATAGTCAATCTGATTTCGGTGTTGACCATCTGGTGATGACCATGTTTAGAGTCTTCTCTTGTGTTGTTGGAAGAGGGTGTTTGCTATGACCAGTGCGTTCTCTTGGCAAAACTCTATTAGCCTTTGCCCTGCTTCATTCTGTACTCCAAGGCCAAATTTGCCTGTTACTCCAGGTGTTTCCTGACTTTCTACTTTTGTATCCCAGTCCCCTGTGATAAAAAGGACATCATTTTTGGGTGTTAGTTCTAAAAGGTCTTGTAGGTCTTCATAGAATCGTTCAACTTCAGCTTCTTCAGCATACTGTTTGGGGCATAGACTTGGATAACTGTGATATTGAATGGTACGCCTTGGAAATGAACAGAGATCATTCTGTCATTTTTGAGATTGCAACCAAGTACTAAACTTCGGACTCTTTGTTGACTGTGATGCCTACTCCATTTCTTCCAAGGGATTTCTGCCTACAGTAGTAGATATAATGGCCATTTGAGTCAAATTGACCCATTCCAGTCCATTTTAGTTCGCTGATTCCTAAAATGTCGATGTTCACTCTTGCAGTCTCCTGTTGGACCACTTCCAATTTACCTTGATTCATAGATGTAACATATCCATATTCCATGTCCGGTCCTAATTGTCACTTCTTGACCTGCATACAGATTTCTCAGGAGCAGGTAAGGTGGTCTAGTATTCCCATCTCTTGAAGAATTTTCCACAGTTTGCTGTGATCCACACAGTCAAAGGCTTTGGTGTAGTCAATAAAGCAGATGTTTTTCTGGAACACTCTTGCTTTTTCTATGATCAAACAGATGTTGGCAATTTGATCTCTGGTTCCTCTGCATTTTCTAAATCCAGCTTGAATATCTGGAAGTTCTCGACTTATGTACTATTGAAGTCTCGCTCGGAGAATTTTCAGCATTACTTTGCTAGCATGAGAGTTGAATGAAACTATGAGCTGTGCTGTGTAGGGCCGCCCAATATGGACGAGTCGTGGTGGAGAGTTTTGACAAAATGTGGTCCACTGGAGAAAAGAATGGCAAGCCACTTCAGTATTCTTGCCTCGAGAGCCCCATGAACAGTATGAAAAGGCCCCACAAGCCGTGCCAAAAACAAACAACAAAACAAGCCTTGGAAGAGTGTGTGACCTTAAGTAGGTTAGTTATTCCCCACCAAAAGGAAAGAAAGAGAAGCTCACTGCCCCAGGCAATGTCCTTCCTGCCCCACTGGGCTCAGGACCTGCCAAGCGACCAGTGACCTAGCGAGTGCCCGCGGGTGCCGAACCTAGATCCAGCCCGCGTGGCTGTGAGGATTCAATCACTCAGCACCAAGCTCGAAAAAGCCATGTTCTCTGCTGTCCATTAAGCTCAACCCGGGAGGACGGATGGAGCAGGCACTGGGCTCTGCAGGCCCCACCACCCTAGCGGCGGCCAGCGATGAATACCCTCCAGAGACGGCTGCAGTCTGGGCCCGACGCAAACTCTTTCCTCTAGCTGCCCCGAAGCCCGATCCTGAATGAAGCCCGATCCTGAATGAGCCTGGGCCGTTCCAGCACCCAGAGCCCAGATCCTGCAGGGCGGTGGCTTTGCGGGGCCCGGCCGGCCACTCAGAGGCGGCGCTTTGCCTCCCCCTGCTGGCAGTGCTCCACCAGCGTCTCATTTCCAGAGCAGATGACCCCCGGGGACACCTCCGGAGGGCCCGGTGAGGCCCGGTGAGTCTTGGCTGTTTACCGTGTATATGTCTGCACCTCACCTGGTGCTCAGGGCCACCGCCTGCGACGGTGCTGTTGTCCCATTTCACAGATGAGGAAGTTGAGTTTCGAAGAGGAAGATCACTCCCTTGAGTTCGCCCACTCAGGCCAGAGCCGTGTGACTCCCCAGGCGGTGTCCTCTCAACTCCTCTAGGGGCCACCTCCCTTTGGAGGCCTGGAGAGCCTCCCTCGCTCGTTCATCACTGTTCGGACAGAGAAGCCCGTGCTCAGGGAGGGGTGTGCCAAGCTCATGTTGCCAGGAGTCAAGGCCACAGCCAGCCTGGCACTTGGCAACCTGCAGGTGTAGCAGTTCCTCCAGGCTCCGCCCTAGGCCCGCTCCAATCTGGATCCCCCGTCCCCCCGGCCTCCAGGTCCACACTTGTGACTGAGGTCAGCACGATGCTGGTGCTTGGGGTCTTGCCCTCCCGTCCTATCTGCTCCCTTGGCTGATGTGTGTGAATCGTGTGCTGTGCCCAGGGGTTGCAGATGCAGCTGGTAGCCCGCCCTGGGAGGTCATCCGAGGTTCGCCTCCCCCCCAGCCTGGCCCCGCAGCCTTGCCGTGCCCCCAGGGGACCTTGGGCTCCTGGCTCTGGCTACCGCTCTGCTGGACAGCCCGGGGGAGGTTAAAGAGATGATGTCACTCCCGGCTGGAAAGCCCCTGAAGGCCTCCCTTGCTTTGAGAAAACAAGCGTGAATCCCCTCACGGGGCCTGCAAAGCCCCACGCAGTGCACGCGC
>SJYA01015076.1:0-10109 GCA_006410615.1 Neotragus moschatus
TTTTCTTGAAGAGATCTCTAGTCTTTCCCATTCTGTTGTTTTCCTTTATTTCTTTGCATTGATCACCGAGGAAGGCTTTCTTATCTCTCCTTGCCATTCTCTGGAACGCTGCATTCAGATGCTTATATCTTTCCTTTCCTCCTTTGCTTTTCTGCTGCTGCTGCTAAGTCACTTCAGTCGTGTCCGACTCTGTGTGATCCCATAGATAGCAGCTCATCAGGCTCCGTCGTCCCTGGGATTCTCCAGGCAAGAACACTGGAGTGGGTCCTTTGCTTTTCACTTCTCTTCTTTCACAGCTATTTGTAAGGCCTCCCAAGACAATCATTTTTCTTTTTTGCATTTCNTGCTTTTCTGCTGCTGCTGCTAAGTCACTTCAGTCGTGTCCGACTCTGTGTGA
The DNA here is from genome assembly GCA_006410615.1 of Neotragus moschatus. Classification (NCBI taxonomy): domain Eukaryota; kingdom Metazoa; phylum Chordata; class Mammalia; order Artiodactyla; family Bovidae; genus Neotragus; species Neotragus moschatus. Next base: position 398 of record SJYA01015076.1, read on the forward strand.
TCCCATAGATAGCAGCTCATCAGGCTCCGTCGTCCCTGGGATTCTCCAGGCAAGAACACTGGAGTGGGTCCTTTGCTTTTCACTTCTCTTCTTTCACAGCTATTTGTAAGGCCTCCCAAGACAATCATTTTTCTTTTTTGCATTTCTTTTCCATGGGGATGGTCTTGATCCCTGTCTCCTGTACAATGTCTTGAACCTCATTCCATAGTTCATCAGGCACTCTATCTATCAAATCTAGACCCTTAAATCTATTTCTCACTTCCACTGTATAATCATAAGGGATTTGATTTGGGTCATACCCGAATGGTCTAGTGGTTTTCCCCACTTTCTTCAGTTTAAGTCTGCATTTGGCAATAAGGAGTTCACGATCTGAGCCACAGTCAGCTGCTAGTCTTGTTTTTGGTGACTGTATAGAGCTTCTCCTTCTTTGGCTTCACAGAATATATGCAGTCTGACTTTGGTGTTGATCATCTGGCGATATTCTTGTGTCGAGATTTCTTTATGTTGCTGGAAGAGGGTGTTTGCTATGACTAGTGTGTTCTCTTGGCAAAACTCTATTAGTCTTTGCCCTGCTTCATTCAGTAGTCTAAGGCCGAATTTGCCTGTTAGTCCAGGTGTTTCTTGACTTCCTACTTTTTGCATTCCAGGCCCATATAATGAAAGAAACATCTTTTTTTGGTGTTCTAAAAGGTCTTGTAGGTCTTCATAGAACCGTTCAACTTCAGCTTCTTCAGCACTACTGGTTGGGGCATAGATTTGGATTACTGTGATATCGAACGGTTTGCTTTTGAAACGAACAGAGATCATTCTGTCGTTTTTTAGATTGGATCCAAGTACTGCATTTTGGACTCTTTTGTTGACCATGGTGGCTACTCCATTTCTTCTGAGGGATTCCTGCTCACAGTAGTGGATATAATGGTCATCTGAGTTAAATTCACCCATTCCAGTCCATTTTAGTTCTCTGATGCCTAGAATGTCGACATTCACTCTTGCCATCTCTTGTTTGACCACTTCCAATTTGCCTTGATTCATGGACCTGACATTCCAGGTTCCTATGCAATATTGCTCTTTACAGCATTGGACCTTGCTTCTATCACCAGTCACATCCACAACTGGGTATTGTTTTTGCTTTGGCTCCATCCGTTTATTCTTTCTGGAGTTATTTCTCCACTGATCAACAGTAGCATATTGGGCACCTACCGACCTGGGGAGTTCTTTCAGTATCGTCATTTTGCCTTTTCATACTGTTCATGGGATTCTCAAGGCAAGAATACTGAAGTGGTTTGTTATTCCTTTCTCCAGTGGAGCACATTCTGTCAGATCTCTCCACCATGACCTGCCCATCTTGGTTGGTCCCACATGGCATAGCTTAGTTTCATTGAGTTAGACAAGGCTGTGGTCTGTTGATTAGATTAACTGGTTTTCTGTGATTATGGTTTCAGTGTGTCTGCCCTCTGATGCCCTACTGCAACACCTACCGTCTTTCTTGGGTTTATTTTACCTTGAACGTGGCCTATCTCTTCACAGCTGCTGCAGCAAAGTGCAGCCGCTGTTCCTCACCTTGGATGAGGGGTATCTTTATTAAAGATACTTAATCAAGTTTTAGTCTGTTATGTATATGATGTGAAAAAAAAACGTTCTAATTTCCGTCTTTTAAATGCAACTGGGCAGTTTCCCAGCATCACTTATTGAAGAGACTGTCTTTCCCTATTGCATATTTTTGCCTCCTTTGTGGTAGGTTAATTAACCACAAGTGAGTGAGTCTATTTTTGGCATTTATGTTCTGTTTCACTGACCTATGTATCTGTTTTTGTGCCAGTAGAATACTGTTCTGTTTACTGTAGCTATAGTATACTCTGAAGTCAGGGAACGTGAAACCTCCAGCTTTGTTCTTTTTTCTCAAGATTGCTTTGGCTATTAGAGGTCTTTTGGGGTTCCGTATAAGTATTAGGATTATTTTTTTTGTTCTGTTAGAAATGTCATGAGCATTTTGCATTGAATTTGTAGCTTGTTTTGGACAATGTGGACATTTTAACAATATTAACTCTTCCAATCCTTGAACATGGGATATTTTCCATTTTTATGTATCATTTTCAACTTCTTTCATCAATGTTTTATAGTTTTCAGGGTATATGTCTTTCATCTCCTTGGTTACATTTATGTCTAGGTATTTTATTCTTTTTGATTCCATTTTAAATGGAATTGGTTTCTTGTTTTTCTTTTAGAGAGTTTGTTATTAGTGTATAAAAAAGTCACAGATTTCTATATATTTATCTTATACCCTGAAACTTTACTGAATTCATTTGCTAGTTCTAATAGATTTTTGGTGGATACATTAGGGTTTTCTATATTTTGAGGGTTCCCAAATCACTGCAGATGGTGACTTTAGCCATGAAATTAAAAGATGCTTGCTCCTTGGAAGAAAAGCTATGACCAATCTAGACAGCATATTAAAAAGCAGAGACATGACTTTGCCAACGAAGGTCCATCTAGTCAAAGTTATGGTTTTTCCAGTTGTCATGTATGGATGTGACAGTTGGACTGTAAAGAAAGCTGAGTGCTGAAGAATTGATACTTTTGAACTGTGGTGTTGGAGAAGACTCTTGAGCGTCCCTTGGACTACAAGGAGATCAAACCAGTCAATCCTAAAGGAAATCAGTCCTTAATATTCATTGGAAGGACTGATGCTAAAGCTGAAATTAGAATACTTTAGCCATCTGATATGAAGAACTGACTTATTGGAAAGTCAGTTGGGAAAGATTGAAGGCAGCAGAAGGGGATGACAGAGAATGAGATGGTTGGGTGGCATCACCGACTTGATGGACATGAGTTTGAGCAACCTCTGGGAGTTAGTGGTGGACAGTGAAGCCTGGTGTGCTGTAGTCCATGGGGTTGCAAAGAGTTGGACATGACTGAGCAACTGAACTCAACTGAACTGATATATATTATTGTGTCATTGCAAATAGTGACAGTTTTACTACTTCCCTCCCAATCTGAATGACTTTAATTTCTTTTTCTGTGTTTGCTATGACTAGGACTTCTGATATTATGTTGAATAAAAGTGCTGAGAGAGATATATTTGTCTTATTTCCAATATTAAAGGAAAAGCTTTCAGCATTAGTACTGTTAAGTATAATGTTAGTTATGTGTTTTTCATAATGGCCTTTATTATGTTAGGCTAGGTTCCCTCTATACCACTTTGATGAAAGTTTTTTATCGTGAATTGATATTGAATTTTGTCAATGTTTTTTCTATATCTATTGAGATGATTCTGTGGTTTTTATCCCTCATTCTGTTAATGTGGTATATCACATTAGTTGATTTGCAGATAATTGAACCATCCTTGTATCCCTGTAATAAATCCTGCTTTATCATGTTGTTTGATATTTTTTATATATTATTGAATTCAGTTTGCTAATATTTTGCTGTTCATACTGTTCATGGGGTTCTCAAGGCAAGAATACTGAAGTGGTTTGCCAGTCCCATCTCCAGGGGACCACATTCTGTCAGACCTCTCCACCATGACCCGCCCATCTTGCGTTGCCCCGCAGGCATGGCTTAGTTTCATTGAATTTGACAAGGGTGTGGTCCTAGTGTGATTAGACTGACTAGTTTTCTGTGAGTATGGTTTCAGTGTGTCTGCCCTCCGATGCCCTCTTGCAACACCTACCATCTTACTTGGATTTCTCTTACCTTGGGTATGGGGTATCTCTTCACGGCTGCTCCAGCAAAGTGCAGCCACTGCTCCTTACCTTGGATGAGGGGTATCTCCACACCACCGCCCTTCCTGACCTTCAACGTGGGATAGCTCCTCTAGGCCCTCCTGTGCCCTCACAGTCACAGCTCCTTTGACGTTGGGTTGCTCGCTGCCTCTAGGCTCTGACGCAGGGTGGCTCCTCCTGGCTGCTGCCCCTGGCCTCGGACGTGGGGTGGCTCCTCGCAGCAGCTGCCTGCGCTTGAACAGTATGAAATGGCAAAATGATAGGATACTTAAAAAGTAACTCCCCAGGTCACTAGGTGCCCAATATGCTACTGTAGATCAGTGGAGAAATAACTCCAGAAAGAATAAACAGATGGAGCCAAAGCAAAAACAATACCCAGTTGTGGATGTGANCAGTCCATAGTTCATCAGGCACTCTATCTATCAGATCTAGGCCCTTAAATCTATTTCTCACTTCCACTTAAATCTTAAATTTCTCACTTAAATCTATTTCTGACAGAATGTGGTCCACTGGAAAAGGGAATGGCAAATCACTTCAGTATTCTTGCCTTAAGAACCTCATGAACAGTATGAAAAGGCAAAATAACAGGACACTGAAAGAGGAATTCCCCAGATCAGTAGGTGTCCAATAAGCTACTGGAGATCAGTGGAGAAATAACTCCAGAAAGAACAAACAGATGGAGCCAAAGCAAAAACAATACCCAGTTGTGGATGTGACTGGTGATAGAAGCAAGGTCCGATGCTGTAAAGAGCAATATTGCATAGGAATCTGGAATGTTAGGTCCATGAATCAAGGCAAATTGGAAGTGGTCAACAGGAGATGGTAAGAGTGAACATCGACATTTTAGGAATCAGCGAACTAAAATGGACTGGGCAGGAATCCCTTAGAAGAAATAGAGTAGCCATCATGGAAAAGAAAAGAGTCCGAAATGCAGTACTTGGATGCAATGTGAAAAATGACAGAATGATCTCTGTTCGTTTCCAAGGCAAACCATTCAATATCACGGTAACCCAAGCCTATGCCTCAACTAGTAACCCTAAAGAAGCTCAATGGTTCTATGAAGACCTACAAACCTTTTAGAACTAACATGCAAAAAAGATGTCCTTTTCATTACAGGGGACGGGAATGCAAAAGTAGGAAGTCAAGAAACACCTGGAGTAACAGGCAAATTTGGCCTTGAAATACGGAATGAAGCAGGGCAAAGGCTAATAGAGCTTTGCCCGAACCACCCAAGCTATACCGCCTCTCCCAGTGAGTACTGATGGGAAGGGAAAGGAGACATTGGAACTAAGCAGAAACTGCGCTCTGCCAGAGAGCCGGTGGGAACAAAAGAACAGACTGGAGATTTGCAATGCTAGCTGCTGCTCTGGGAAAGTCTACCTTGGGCCCTCCAGAAAACCTCATCTGCCCACCAGGGACAGGACAGTCCTTCAACCGGTCCCAACGGAGGCCCTGGGCCCCGTTACAGCCAAACCAGTGTGCCCACTACTGAGGTTTTGGCCACTGGAAGAATGAATGCCCTAAGGCAATGAAGAAAGATGAAGCCCCCACAGTGGTGGGACTTACTGATTTGGAAATTAAATAGGGCTGCCGGGGCTCAGAGATATCAGGTCCCCAAGAGCCCATGGTAACCTTGAAAGTGGGGGACCAAAACATTGACTTCCTGGTGGATACTGGAGCAGAACTGTCGGTAGTAACAAAACCTGTGGCCCCACTGTCCAAAAAGACTACTGCTGTAACTGGGGTATCGGGAGAAGACATGATTAAATCGTTTTGCCAGCCCAGAAAATGTCAGATGGGGGGCACCAAGTGATTCATGAATTCCTCCACATTCCTGAGTGCCCAGTACTCCTGTTGGGAAGAAATTTGCTTTCCAAACTAGGAGCACAATTGTCTTTCTCCCCTGAGGAGAGGCCCCCCTTCCAGATGGGCAATATGGCTTATTTGCTCTCTCTCTCAACATCCCCCCAAGATGAGTAGAGGTTGCATGAGCCTCCAAAGGAAGAACCTGGTGGGCTGGAAGAACATGAGAGAGAGATAACTCAATTATTCCCTGAGGTCTGGGTGGAAGACAACCCACCCTCCCCCAAGGCTGGCTAAACATCAAACACCAGTGATAATAGAACTCAAACCAGGCACCATCCCAGTTAGAAAGTGCCAGTACCCGCTACCAATAGAGGCCTGGGCCGGCATACTGCCCCACGTCAATAGATTGAAACAAGCAAGCATTCTAGTAGAGTGCCAGTAGGCTTGGAATAGGCCGATCCTGCCAGTCAAAAAGGAAGAAGGACAGGACTATAGGCCTGTACAAGATCTCAGGCTAGTCAACTAGGCTACTATGACTTTACACCCCACTGTTCCAAACCCCTATACCTTACTTAGCCTCCTCCCCCTGAGGACTAAAGTTTATACTCGCCTAGATCTCAAGGATGCCTTCTTCTGCATTCATCTCGCCCCAGCGTCACAGCCCATCTTTGCCTTTGAATGGGAAGATCCAGTCAGGGGCACCAAACAACAGCTCACCTGGACTCCCCCACAAGGGTTTAAGGACTCCCCAGCCATCTTTGGGGAAGCCTTGGCTTCTGGCCTGAACTCATTCCATCCGGAAGAGTATGGATGTTGGAGCCTACAATATGTGGATGACCTGCCACTGGCTGCCGAGACCAAGGAAAAATGCTGGAAAGGACAAAAGCACTGCTCCAGCTGCTGATGGAAGCAGGTTACCGGGTGTTGAAGAAGGCACAGATTTGCAAGGAGGAGGTAAGGTATCTGGGGTTTGTTTTAAAGAAGGGCACAAGGGTCCAGACCCCAGTTGGGTCCTGTATACTGATGGCACTAGCCTGATAAAACAAGGACAACGGCTGTCAGGTTAGCCAAAGCGGAAGAGGCCATCAAGACTGAAAAGGGATGGTGGGAATTGCCAAGTGGCAAATTACTGGTACCGGAGGAGCTGGCACACAATCTGGTAAGCCAAACACACCGAGCAACCCACCTAGGCCATGCTGCCTGCCCACAGGTTAATGCTGCCTCTCGGGTATTAAGACAAAAACCTCCGGGTATTTAGTAGAAAGGCACGCTGCCCTTTGAACATCTGGGCATGGACTTCTCTGAAATGAAACCTCACCAACACTACCGTTACCTGCTGGTCATGGTATGTACATTCTCAGGATGGGTAGAAGCTTTTCTTCCTGGACTGAAAGAGCATCATAAGTAGCCCGGTGCCTACTTAGGGAAATAATTCCCAGATTTGGATTTCCTACCAGCATTGGATCAGACAATGGCCCAGCTTTTGTAGCTGATTTAGTACAACAAGTAAGCAAAACTTTAAACGTCAAATGGAAACTGCACACTGCATATAGGCCCAGAGTTCTGAGATGGTGGAATGAACCAACCGGACACTTAGAGACTCTCCAAGTGGATTACAGAGACTGACTGCTCCCGGGTGGACTTGCTTCCGACGGCTCTGCTCAGACTCAGGATGACCCCACGGTCCCAAGGCTATTTTCCAAATGAAATTGTGTATGGGAGGCCCCCTCCCATAATAAAACAGATGTCAACAAATTTGCCTCAGGTAAGGGGGGATAGGATTTCGCAGCAGATGGAACTGTGTAAGGTAATAAATCAGGTAACTAAGTTTGTACAAGAAAGGGTGCTGTTCCCCCTTGGGGAACAGATTCATGAGTTTATGCTTGGTGAACAAGTATGGGTCAAAGATTGGAAACTTGATTTACTAGCCCCTCGATGGAAGGGCCCTTATTCTGTCATTCTAACTACCCTCACTGCAGTTAAAATTGCAGGTATTGCCCCTTGGATCCATCATACGAGGGTGAAGAGAGCATACCACGCAGACCCAGAAAATGCTGAGTGGACTGCACAGAGGGACCTCGCTGACCCTCGAGAGACTAAGACCGTCCTTAAGAAGATCCTGGACGAGCCCCTTGAGATGAAGCCGCATAGTCAACTCCTGCGGCTTGGTCTCATCAACGTGCACATGCCTACATGGCCTTCACAAGACCTCCAACTGTTGGGTATGTGGGGCTATGCTTCTGTCTGTGATAGATGGACTTCCCTGGTGGCTGTCACTGCTCCACCAAGGAGATTTTAAACCACTCTGCTCTTTTCTGGGGCACACTCATAATCTCTCCCTGCTCTCTGGGCGTAAGCCAGACCTACAGTCAATAGACTCGGGTCATAGGGTTACATTTGATATAAATGCCAGTGTAACAGAAGCCTAACCTACAACAAGCCCTGGTAAATCTACCTTATTTACACGCTAAGTGGACAAGATCTGTGTTTCAAGGGTATGAATATATTGCTGCCTTATTCGTACCCTCTATAGGGACAACAGATATTATGATTAAAGTAGAGGCCTTGACTAATTTCACAAAACAGGCCTTGCTAGATAGAACAAAAGCCATCCAAGCCTTAAATGAAGAGCAAATCCAAATGAGAAAAGCGATAATTCAAAATAGAATGGCTTTGGACATACTCACAGCTGCTCAAGGAGGGACCTAGGCTATAATTAAGGTTGAATGTTGTGTATGGATTCCTGACCTATCTGGCAATGTATCAACTGCTTCACATGACATGAAAAACCAGGTAAAAGCAATGTCAAATGAAAACATTCCTTTCTGGACTTCAGTCCTATCTTGGGTGAAAGGCGATGGTGGAAAACTATGTTTACCATTGTTATAGTTGCCTTGATAGTTCTGCTTTGTGGACCCTGAATTTTACAATGTATTATGAACTTTGTAACCTGAAGGTTGAAGTCACTCTCGCAAATGGGCGGTCAGAGAGCCGGGGTGCAATATATTCCTATGAGTGACACTCATGATATGAGTTAAGAGGATCAGGAACGGGAAATGAAGGAGGGAACAGACAGAGCCTGACTCTGTCTTAGGCCAGGCTGCGAACACTAGGCTACACGCGTGGTTGCCCTCCCAGTGGACTCTGAACTTTGTGCCCGGTGTCTATAGAAATGGCACACCAATGGGAAACCAGACCCCCGCATAAAAGAGCCTCAGGACTTGGACTTGGACTCTCTGTTGCCTAAAAGAATATGCTAATTATCTCTGTAACAGAACAAAGTGGTAAATTCCATTATGTTTATCGGGATATGATCACAGGCCTATCGATAAATATCCACTGTTTACCTAGTCTTGTGACACATGAATCATGGGTTAACTTTGACAGTATCCCTCTTTTACCTTGTCCAGACTAGTTTCAAGGAATCTGAGGAGGTGGGTTTGAGCAAGTACACTTAGGATATATAAAGTTTTCACAAAAACTGGTCAGGGTCCTTGGCTAAGAGGAGACTCTGCCTTGGGCCCGCCGGTGTAATAAACTGCATTCCACTACTTGCATTGTCCTTCTGAGTGAGTTTGTTTCCCAGAATGCGTGGTTACAACATTAGCAATGAAACAGCAAAGATTTTTCTCCAAGGGAAGGAGGAGATATCTGCAATTGTTGTAAATAATGGTCCTCTGTGGCATATCCTCCAAGAACCTCAGAAAGATGACAATTCCATATTAAGTATAGGAAGGGCTTCCTGGACTCTGGGTATCAAGGCTCTCAGCCCTGGCAGATTTCCATGGGGCAACTGGGNGATTTTTCTCCAAGGGAAGGAGGAGATATCTGCAATTGTTGTAAATAATGGTCCTCTGTGGCATATCCTCCAAGAACCTCAGAAAGATGACAATTCCATATTAAGTATAGGAAGGGCTTCCTGGACTCTGGGTATCAAGGCTCTCAGCCCTGGCAGATTTCCATGGGGCAACTGGGCCACCCAACTTAAAGAATCCGTGTAAGCATCTTGGTGGAAACCATGCAGAGAAGGGATTACATCATAGGTCAAACCTGTCACGCTATATGTTTTTGTGCAACCTATGAATTAAGAACACTTTTTTATTTTTAAATATTTGAAAACTATCAGAAGAAGAAGAATATTTCATGACATATAAAAATAGCAAGAAATTTAAATTTCAGTGCTT
>SJYA01015077.1:0-10067 GCA_006410615.1 Neotragus moschatus
GGAGGAGCCTGGTGGGCTATAGTCCACGGGGTCACAAAGAGTCAGACACGACTGAACAAATCCTTAGAATAAATATATTTTGTGTTTCTGTGCTTATTAGCTAGGTGGGATATTTCATAAGTACATTAGTTTCTGTTGGTGCTGTAACAAATCATCACAAATGAGATGGAAATTTATTCTTGGACCCCAGAAGTTCAAAAGTGTTGCAGGAAGGGGGCCTCCTTCCAGGGCCCAAGAGTGGTCTCTTGTCTAATAATCAGAAATGAATTGTCCAAAGAGACACACGTGCTGACAAAACAAGAGACTTTATTGGGAAGGGGCGCCCAGGTGGAGAGCAGCAGGGTAAGGGAAGCCAAGGGAACTGCTTGGCCACGTGGCTCACAGTCTCGGGTTTATGGTAATGGGATTAGTTTCTGGGTTGTCTCTGGCCGATCATTCTGACCCAGGGTCCTTCCTAGCGGTGTAGGCATTGCTCGGCCAAGATAGATTCCAGTGAGAAGGATTCTGGGAGGTTGGTAAGACTTATAAGCTGGCATCTCCTTTTTCCTTTTGACCTTCTCTGAATTATTCCTGTTGGTGGTAGCTTGTTAGTTCCCAATTCCTTACGAGGACCCCCTACTGTAAGATTACTCTTGCAAGTGTTTACCATCAGATCTGGCCAAGGCAGGTGGTTTCAGTCAGCAGTTCCCCTAAAAAAACCGGTTTCACTGGGATGATTTCAAGATGTCAGAAAGTCTGGGCCCTTCTGAGGAGGAGGAGTCTATTCCTGTCTCTTCCAGCTTCTGGTGGTTGCCGGCATTCCTTGGCTTGTGGCCCCATTGCTCCCGTCTCTGACTCTGTGATCACACTGCCTCCTCCTCTCTTTTCTTTGGTCACATTTCCCATTGTCTCTGTCAACTGAAAATATATATATATATATTCACAACCTAAAAGTTGAGAGCTATGTTTTATTCTGTGGACATTCTTAGGACTTCAAGCCCGGGAGATAGCATCTCAACCTGAGAAAATTGCTCTAAGGAGGCAAGAAAGGAGCTGAAATATATAGGAATTTTTGCAACAAAGGGCAGGAAGTAGAAACATCAAAAGATTATTGCTAATTCAAAGAAAACCAGTTGTCCCAAGTTAAGGAATTTAGCGTTCTTCTATGTTTGGGAAGATGTAAGAGTCTGGGCTCACTGCACCCATTCCTCTGATATGCACCTCTGCTATCTGGGGTCAATATCCTGTGTTTTCCCATCCAGAGTTTCTTCAGGGTTTACCATCAGAGGTGGCTGCAGTCCTGAAGAAAGCTAGATGGTGGACAGTCCTTGTTTCTGTTTCAAGTTCCCTCAGGGCTCACTGTCATTGGGATGGCTGCATTCACTGATGGCCGTGACATCAGCTATGGTTTTTCCAGTGGTCATGTATGGATGTGAGAGTTGGACTGTGAAGAAGGCTGAGCACCGAAGAATTGATGCTTTTGAAGTGTGGTGTTGGAGAAGACTCTTGAGAGTCCCTTGGACTGCAAGGAGATCCAACCAGTCCATTCTGAAGGAGATCAGCCCTGGGATATCTTTGGAAGGAATGATGCTGAAGCTGAAACTCCAGTACTTTGGCCACCTGATGCGAAGAGTTGACTCATTGGAAAAGACCCTGATGCTGGGAGGGATTGGGGGCAGGAGGAGAAGGGGACAACAGAGGATGAGATGGCTGGATGGCATCGCTGACTCGATGGACGCGAGTCTTAGTGAACTCTAGGAGTTGGTGATGGACAGGGAGGCCTGGCGTGCTGGGATTCATGGGGTTGCAAAGAGTGGGACACGATTGAGCGACTGAACTGAACTGAACTGATGGCAGGCGTCATGCTTAGTTCACGCCTCCTTCTTATAAGAACACCTGTGATTGCAGCCCAGATAACTCAGGATAATCTTCCCATCTGGAGATCTTTAACTGCAAAAAAATATTTTGCCACATAATTTGATATTCACAGTTCCAGAGATTAGAATACAGGTGTCTTTGAGGAGTTCATTACCGATGCTAAAGACTCTCCTAGTAATTTTTACAACCTCGTTTGCTTTCATTAACCTTTTGATATATTTGTGGCATATATTTTTATGGCTTGGTTTATTTTTACATTTAGTTTCCTTTTTATTTTCAATGTGTGGATTTTTAAAATATATCTTTAAGTATAACAAAGTCTTTCTTTTCCTTTGAGATTTCTTCCACTGGTTTTTATCTTAGAAATTTCTTCTTAGGAATACAAAAAATTTCTATCTGTCTTTATATGTGGGTCATGTATGGTATTAGTTTTACATTTAATTATTAAAATCTTCTGACTTATTTTAGAATGTGGTATGCAGCATTTGCACTTATCTCTTTCCCACCTCTCTTGCCACTTTTTCCTAAACTACTCTTTAATCCAAGCGTTTCCTCTGTTGACTTTTGAAGTTTCTTTAGTTCACATGATGTTCGCAGTATACCTGAGTGTCTGCTTCTGGGCCATCCACTTTGTTCCTTCATTTCTATTCTAGTGTTCATACTTTGATTACACGATCATAACTTTATTATATGTTTAATACTGTCCCCACTCGTGTTGATTTTCAAAACTGTGCTGGAAACATTCACTTGTATATTCTCCCATGGGAACTTTAAAACTATTTCCTCATTGTCAACACAAAAAAGTCTTTGAAGCTGTGACTGGAATTGTGTTAAACTGTTTGAACCCAATTAAGACTGTTTTTCATAACTCATTATTTCCACTGAGAAACACATGATGCCTTCCTCTTTATCTAGCTTTTCTTATTATCATTCAGCTATTTTTATTGCCGTTATATTTCTAACTAAGCAAAAGGGGGATTAATTTTTTTGTTAATTATCGTTATCGTCTATCTTTTTTGCTGCTACTGGAGTTTTTTTCCATTACTTTTGGTTGTTAACAAAATATGGGAAAACTACCGATTATATATATTAGTCTGGAACTCGCTTTTACTTTCTTATACTTTTTGGCTGCTTATTTGTTTATCCAGATAATTCAAATGAGTGATTACTGATAGCATCTGTAAAGACTGACAGTTCAGTCTCTTCCTTTCTGATAATTAATCTCTCCTTTTTTTTTTGTTTCACTGACGTTCATGTCTAATTGCATTGACCAGGCTATGTTAATAATGTTGACTTCAGGGGGCATCTTTTTTTTCCCTATTTTATTGGAAGTACTTATTGTGTTTCATCATTAATTTAAATATGTTAATTTTTCAATTTAAAATGGATATTATTTATCCTGGTTAGGAATTATATATCTCATCTTAGTTTCTATAGACTATCGGCAATGTGGAAAATATCTTCTAGTTTTTATTAGGCTAATGATGCTTCTTTGTTACCTGACAATCAATTATTAGATATGGTATACTGTTAGAATGCCTTGTGTTAAACCATCCTCACATCCCTGGGATATATCTTTATTGGTCACTATCAAACATTTTTTAAATGTTGTTGAATTTGATTTATTAGTGTCTTATTTAGATTTATATACTTACAGCCAGAGATGAGATTTATCTAGACTTTTAATGCTTAATCTATATTTTAAAAATCTCTTTTCTTCTTTTACTCATCCTCAGTTTAGTTCAGTCGCTCAGTCGTGTCCAACTCTTTGCAACCCCATGGACTGCAGCACGCCAGGCCTCCCTGTCCATCACCAACTCCTGGAGCTTGCTCAAACTCATGTCCATTGAGTTGGTGATGCCATCCAACCATCTCATCCTCTGTCATCGCCTTCTCCTCCTGCCTTCAATCTTTCCCAGCATCAGGGTCTTTTCTAATGAGTCAGTTCTTCACATTAGGTGGCCAAAGTATTGGAGCTTCAGCTTCAGCATCAGTCTTTCCAATGAATATTCAGGACTGATTTCCTTTATGACGGACTGGTTGGATCTCCTTGCAGTCCAAGGGACTCTCAAGAGTCTTCTCCAGCACCACAGTTCAAAAGCATCAATTCTTCGGCGCTCAGCCTTCTTTATGGTCCAACTCTCACATCCATACATGACTACTGGAAAAACCATAGCCTTGACTAGACGGACCTTTGTTGGCAAAGTAATGTCTCTGATTTTTAATATGCTGTCTAGGTCAGATGATATCATATAACATTAGTAATTGAAGTATCAAAAGACCTCACTAGTAAAACCATCTCAACCTAGTCTTTTCAGAAAGAAATTCTTGGAGGATACTCTATCAGTTTCTTCTTTAATTAACAGTCTAATCTGTCTCCTCTTAAATCTGTTTTTAAAATTGCTGCCTTTTCAATAAAATCATTCATTTCATTGCAACATTCAAATATATACACACAAATATACACACAACTAAGCTTTTTCTTTTTTTAATGCTTTTTAAAAGTAATTTAAAAAATAATTCATGGGTCTTCGTTGCTGCGTGGGCTTTTCTCTAGTTGCGAAAAGAGCAGGGCCTACCTACTCTCTAGCTGCACATTTCAGTAGCTTCTTTTGTAGCGGATCAGGGGCTCTAGGGCTCACAGTCTTCGGTATTTGCAGCCCCTGGGCTCAGTAGTTGAGGCTCCTGAGTTCTAGAGTACAGCTCAATAGTTGTGGCACACAGGCTTAGTTGCTCCATGATGTGGGGGATCCTCCCAGATCAGGGATTGAACCCGTGTCTCCTGCACTGGCAGGCAGATTGCTCACCGCTGAGCCCCCGGGGAGCCCCACACACAACGGTGTTTTAATATCCTTATGCCTATTCTTTATATCTTCTCTTTTGACTCAGTTTTGTTTATTTGATTGTTGCTCTTACTCTTTCAGGTAACATTTTCAAAGGGTTGCATCTGATTTTATTTGCAAGGCTAAACTCTGTTACCCATTTTATTGCTTTCCAGTGTTATTGATTTCTGCTTTGTCCCATTCTTATTCAGACATTTTCTTCTTTGAACACAGGTCTGCCAATATTCTGAAAAATTTTAGAATGTCACTTTCTCAGTGTTACTGTTTCTACATAATTTTTCATTTTGATTCCATACTCCAGACAATTAGAATAATGTTTTCAGTTCCCAGTAGATGTGTCTTTGTTCTTGTCACTCACTGTGATTTTTATTTTGTTGTGTAAGTAGAAAGTAACCCTTAAATTTCTCCTATGGGGAACATGTTAAGGTTATTCTGTGGCTGGCTTGCAACCAACCTTTGTAAACATTCCATGTTTGCTTAAGGACAGTAGCTCTTTCTTGGCACCTTATATGCAAAGCTAGTATTAATGACTGTGATTTCATCACAATAATTATTGTTAATCTACAAAATACTAAGGACCTCATACTGGAAATCCATGAGAGGTTTAAAAGAGGAGAGAAAATATGATTGTATCATAGCAGAATGAACTCCAGAGGGTGGGGCACAGAGCGCCCCCCTGCAGCTCTAGTTCTGATGTCAGGCTGCCTGAGTCTGCCTTCCAGTCCCATCACACATAGCTGCGGAACTTTGAATAAGTTTCAGAACCTCTCTTAGCCGTTGCCTTACCTATTCAATGAAATTAAGATGTGTATAAGAGACAGGAATTATATATCTCATCTTAGTTTCTATAGACTATCGGCAATGTGGAAAATATCTTCTAGTTTTTATTAGGCTAATGATGCTTCTTTGTTACCTGACAATCAATTATTAGATATGGTATACTGTTAGAATGCCTTGTGTTAAACCATCCTCACATCCCTGGGATATATCTTTATTGGTCACTATCAAACATTTTTTAAATGTTGTTGAATTTGATTTATTAGTGTCTTATTTAGATTTATATACTTACAGCCAGAGATGAGATTTATCTAGACTTTTAATGCTTAATCTATATTTTAAAAATCTCTTTTCTTCTTTTACTCATCCTCAGTTTAGTTCAGTCGCTCAGTCGTGTCCAACTCTTTGCAACCCCATGGACTGCAGCACGCCAGGCCTCCCTGTCCATCACCAACTCCTGGAGCTTGCTCAAACTCATGTCCATTGAGTTGGTGATGCCATCCAACCATCTCATCCTCTGTCATCGCCTTCTCCTCCTGCCTTCAATCTTTCCCAGCATCAGGGTCTTTTCTAATGAGTCAGTTCTTCACATTAGGTGGCCAAAGTATTGGAGCTTCAGCTTCAGCATCAGTCTTTCCAATGAATATTCAGGACTGATTTCCTTTATGACGGACTGGTTGGATCTCCTTGCAGTCCAAGGGACTCTCAAGAGTCTTCTCCAGCACCACAGTTCAAAAGCATCAATTCTTCGGCGCTCAGCCTTCTTTATGGTCCAACTCTCACATCCATACATGACTACTGGAAAAACCATAGCCTTGACTAGACGGACCTTTGTTGGCAAAGTAATGTCTCTGATTTTTAATATGCTGTCTAGGTCAGATGATATCATATAACATTAGTAATTGAAGTATCAAAAGACCTCACTAGTAAAACCATCTCAACCTAGTCTTTTCAGAAAGAAATTCTTGGAGGATACTCTATCAGTTTCTTCTTTAATTAACAGTCTAATCTGTCTCCTCTTAAATCTGTTTTTAAAATTGCTGCCTTTTCAATAAAATCATTCATTTCATTGCAACATTCAAATATATACACACAAATATACACACAACTAAGCTTTTTCTTTTTTTAATGCTTTTTAAAAGTAATTTAAAAAATAATTCATGGGTCTTCGTTGCTGCGTGGGCTTTTCTCTAGTTGCGAAAAGAGCAGGGCCTACCTACTCTCTAGCTGCACATTTCAGTAGCTTCTTTTGTAGCGGATCAGGGGCTCTAGGGCTCACAGTCTTCGGTATTTGCAGCCCCTGGGCTCAGTAGTTGAGGCTCCTGAGTTCTAGAGTACAGCTCAATAGTTGTGGCACACAGGCTTAGTTGCTCCATGATGTGGGGGATCCTCCCAGATCAGGGATTGAACCCGTGTCTCCTGCACTGGCAGGCAGATTGCTCACCGCTGAGCCCCCGGGGAGCCCCACACACAACGGTGTTTTAATATCCTTATGCCTATTCTTTATATCTTCTCTTTTGACTCAGTTTTGTTTATTTGATTGTTGCTCTTACTCTTTCAGGTAACATTTTCAAAGGGTTGCATCTGATTTTATTTGCAAGGCTAAACTCTGTTACCCATTTTATTGCTTTCCAGTGTTATTGATTTCTGCTTTGTCCCATTCTTATTCAGACATTTTCTTCTTTGAACACAGGTCTGCCAATATTCTGAAAAATTTTAGAATGTCACTTTCTCAGTGTTACTGTTTCTACATAATTTTTCATTTTGATTCCATACTCCAGACAATTAGAATAATGTTTTCAGTTCCCAGTAGATGTGTCTTTGTTCTTGTCACTCACTGTGATTTTTATTTTGTTGTGTAAGTAGAAAGTAACCCTTAAATTTCTCCTATGGGGAACATGTTAAGGTTATTCTGTGGCTGGCTTGCAACCAACCTTTGTAAACATTCCATGTTTGCTTAAGGACAGTAGCTCTTTCTTGGCACGTTATATGCAAAGCTAGTATTAATGACTGTGATTTCATCACAATAATTATTGTTAATCTACAAAATACTAAGGACCTCATACTGGAAATCCATGAGAGGTTTAAAAGAGGAGAGAAAATATGATTGTATCATAGCAGAATGAACTCCAGAGGGTGGGGCACAGAGCGCCCCCCTGCAGCTCTAGTTCTGATGTCAGGCTGCCTGAGTCTGCCTTCCAGTCCCATCACACATAGCTGCGGAACTTTGAATAAGTTTCAGAACCTCTCTTAGCCGTTGCCTTACCTATTCAATGAAATTACAATGACGCCTGGTTCATGAGGGCTTTTGCAAGGCTTAAAGAGGGAAATAGATGCCAAGCGCTTTGAAACAGGACCTGGAACCGATGCTAAGATCTCATTTAACTCATGTAATAGTTCTTGGAAATAGATATTATTACTTTCTATGTTAAAGATTAAAGGTTCAGTCTCAGAGAGGTTTAATAATGACCCCAAATAGCTACAGGGAGAAGGTGGGAGAGCCTGGTTGGACCCTGACATTCCTGGCTTTGAAGCCATGACCTCTGTGCTGTACAACCTGCACAGCAGATGGGGAGCAGGGGGAGGCACCCAAAGCTTAGAGTCCTGGCATAGGAAGTCGGGCAGTCAGGCAGGCTGTCCTGTCAAGAGAAGTACACGACAGCACCTCTTCTCTATAAGCTTTTCATCTTGGACTCTGTGCTTCATCCAAGCCCAGGGAGAAAGGACAGTTTATTCTTATCAAAATATGAGAAGACACGTATTCATTCACGTTAAAGTAGCTGCAAACAGTCCAACAGCATTTTCACCTGATGAGACTCTTCATGTCTCCAGTAACTGATAAATCACACCTTTTCTCTTTAAAATGAAGAATCTCACTCGGGGCATGGCTCAGATGTTTTCTGTAGCAGGAGAAAATGTTCTGGTGGGCTGGGAGCACCCGCAGGATGAATTTCCTTTGATGGAAACTAGGGAAAAAGAAAATTAGAGACTGTCACGTCTTCATCCTTCCTGCCACCTCAGAGTTCCTCACAGGGTGACGCCCAGTCTCCTTCAGACAACCTTCTGAGCTCTGAATTTTCTCGTTGAGATTATTCAAGCTTTCCGGTGGGGCAGTGTGGGTACCATTAGCTTCCTGGGTCCCCTTCAGTCTCCCTCTCCAACAATAGGAAAAAGAATTGTTCCTTAGCGTCTGTGTATCTTTGTTAGTAAAATGGGGATAAGTGTGCACAGCTCACTTGAGTTGTGAAAATTAGATGCAGTGATACACAGTTCTTAGGACTCACTCCCTAGTTAGCTCCATTTGGGTTCACTTCGTGCAGGCTATATGCTGAACCCCCTCACCGCATCACCTCTCTCCTGTGAGACACTAGTTAGCTGTTCCCACATCAGTCTTCAGGCTTCCCAGGTGACTCCGTGGTAAAGAACCCGCCTGCCAAGGCAGGCGACGCAGGAGATGCGGGTTTGATCCCTGGGTTGAGAAGATCCCCTGGAGGATGAAATGGCAAGCCGCTCTGGTATTCTTGCCTGGAAAATCCCATGGACAGAGGAGCCTGGCAGGCTACAGTCCATGTGGTCAAACAGAATGGGACATGACTGAGCACGCACACACCTCAGGCTTCTGCAAAAGCTACTCCTCTCTTAGGAAGCTGGCTGGCTCTGCTGTGGAACTGAGCGGTTGTCCATGTGGTGGTCTTTCCCAAGAACTGAGGTCTGAGGTCTTAGCTCTTTGTATCATCATAGATCTATGGTGGAGTCTGTGACACTGAGTTGCTCCCTAAATGTCAAGGGAATACACACACTTTTCTTGTTTCCTCATTACGTTGGAACGATGAATGCCCCAGTTCATGAATGTTCTAGTGCTTCTTTGCTCCTGAGAACACAAACAGACCCCCAGGCTCATCTGCTGTGATGTGTGTGGGCAAGCGGCAGGCCATGGAGTACCGCACTGTGGCTTGTGCGGTCCCCTCTCCTGACCTCGAGGTCTTTGTGTCTCAAAGGAGGGGCCTTTATGGACGTCACCNGCTCCTGAGAACACAAACAGACCCCCAGGCTCATCTGCTGTGATGTGTGTGGGCAAGCGGCAGGCCATGGAGTACCGCACTGTGGCTTGTGCGGTCCCCTCTCCTGACCTCGAGGTCTTTGTGTCTCAAAGGAGGGGCCTTTATGGACGTCACCGCAGAGCTCCTGTCTGCTCTGGCTTCTGCGTGACGGTTAATGCTCCGGGTGACGTGTGCCCCTGGGCTGGGGGCACCACAGCCCGCAGTCAGGTCAGCTGGTATCTCAGTCTGCAAGCAAGGAAGGCTGAAGGGATACAAAGATAAATTTAATTGGTCTCGAAGCCATGTCATCTGGAATTTTAAAGACAGTCTCTGAAGCTTGCCTTAACTTTGCTATTCTGTCTTCAAGACAGCTGCAGGGAGAAACAATTAGCCCAGCTGCCCTCTGAGTAGGTGGCCTGGAGTGGGTGTTGGAGGGGAGAGAGAATTCCCTGAGCCCCATGAAGGGAGAGATGGGCAGCTCTGGAGGTTTGCACGGTCATAAGGTTCGTGCCCTGTGGTTTACGTGGCCCCAGCAGTCAGGCTTCTCAGA
>SJYA01015078.1:14535-25130 GCA_006410615.1 Neotragus moschatus
GAAAATAATAGCAAATGAAGCAACTGACAAACAACTAATCTCAAAAATATATAAGCAACTTATGCAGCTCAATTCCAGAAAAATAAATGACCCAATAAAAAAATGGGCCAAAGAACTAAATAGACATTTCTCCAAAGAAGACATACAGATGGCTAACAAACACATGAAAAGATGCTCAACATCACTCATTATCAGAGAAATGCAAATCAAGACCACAATAAGGTACCATTTCACACCAGTCAAAATGGCTGCAACCCAAAAGTCAACAAGCAATAAATGCTGGAGAGGGTGTGGAGACAAGAGAACCCTCTTACACTGTTGGTGGGAATGCAAACTAGTAAAGCCACTATGGAAAACAGTGTGGAGATTCCTTTAAAAATTGCAAATAGAACTGCCATATGACCCAGCAATCCCACTACTGGGCATACACACCGAGGAAACCAGAATTGAAAGAGACACATGTACCCCAATCTTCATTGCAGCACTGTTTATAATAGCCAGGACGTGGAAACAACCTAGATGTCCATCAGCAGATGAATGGATAAGAAAGCTGTGGTATATACACACAATGGAGTATTACTCAGCCATTAAAAAGAATACATTTGAATCAGTCCTAATGAGATGGATGAAACTGGAGCCAATTATACAGAGTGAAGGAAGCCAGAAAGAAAAACACCAATACAGTATACTAACACATATATATGGAATTTAGAAAGATGGTAATGATAATCCAGTATGTGAGACAGCAAAAGAGACACAGATGTATAGAACGGACTTTTGGACTCTGAGAAAGAGGGAGAGGGTGGGATGATTTGGGAGAATGTCACTGAAACATGTATACTATCATGTAAGTAACAAATCACCAGTCTATGTTCGATACAGGATAGAGGAGACTTGGGACTGGTGCACGGGGATGATCCAGAGTTGATATGCGGTGGGAGGTGGGGGGGTTCAGGATTGGGAACTCATGTATACCTGAGATGGATTCATGTCAATGTATGGCAAAACCAATACAGTAAAGTAAAATAAAGTAAAAATAAAAATTAAAATATATATATATATTTTTTTTACTTCATAATAATTCAAAACTTTTGTTTTATGATAGGCTCTGTTAAATCAATGAAAAGGTAAGTGACAAGATGTAGTGAAATATTTGCAAACCACATAATGAACAAAGGACTTTCATCTATAATATTTTAAAACTTTCAAAATTCAATTACAAAAAATAAAATCATATTAAAATAATTCAAAGGGCAAAAAACAGGAGACATTTCACTGAAAAAGATGAAGTAAGCACATAAAAAGATGTTCAGCATCATTTGCAATGAAGGAAATGAAAATGAAAATCATATTGAGCTATCCCTACATACTTCCAGGAGTGGCTAAAACAAAAAAAAGTAGTGCCAACACCAAATGATGGCAAGGATGTGGAGAAATTAGATAACCCACTCATTGGTCTTTGGAAGAGACAATGGTACAGCCACTCTGAAAAACATTTTGGCAATTCTTATAAAACTAATCATGCAACTAACAAGCATTTCAGCAACTGTACTCCTGGGCATTTATCCTAGAAAAATAAAAACTAATGTTCACACAAAAGCCTGTATGTGAATGTTTCTGAGATTTCATTTGTAACTGCCAAAACTAGAAATATCCCATATGTCCTTCAACAAATCAATGGTTAAACAAACTATAGTACAAAAAGGAACAAACTGTTGAAACATACAAAAACTTGAATAGAAAAAAAAAAAACTCCAAATGGTTACATACTTTGTGATGATATATACATATCATTACTTACTGCAGTATTCTTGCCTGGAAAATTCCATGGGCAGAGGGGCCAGGTGACAGTCCATGGGGTCACAAAGAGTTGGCCATGACTGAGCATATACATATCATTAAATGTGAAAAAGCTGGCTTAAAACTCAACATTCAAAAAAACTAAGATCATAACATCCAGTCCCATCATTTCACTGCAAATAGATCAGGGAAAAGTGGAAACAGTGGCAGACTTTATTTTCTTGGGCTCCAAAATCACTGTGGATGGTAACCACAGCCACGAAATTGAAAGACCCTTGCTCCTTGAAGAAAAGCTATGACAAATCTCAACAGCGAATTAAAAAGCTGAGATATCACCTTGGAACAAAGGTCTGTATAGTCAAAGATATAGCAGAGTCTGTATTGTCAAAACTACTGTTTTTTCCAACAGTCATGTACAGATGTGAGAGTTGGACCATAAAGAAGGCTGAGCGCTGAGGAACTGATGCTTTTGAACTGTGATGCTGAAGAAGATTCTTGAGAGTCCCTTTGACAGCCAGGAGATCAAACCAGTCAATCCTAAAGGAAATCAGTCCTGAATATTCACTGGGAGGACTGATGTTGGAGCTGAAAGCCCGATACTTTGGCCACCTGATGTGAAGAACTGACTCATTGGAAAAGACCCTGATGCTGCAAAAGATTGAAGGCAGGAAGAGAAGGGGATGACAGAGGATGAGATGTCTGGATGGCATCCCTGATACAATGGACACGAGTTTGAGTAGGCTCTGGAGTTGGTGATGGACAGGGAAGCCTGGGGTATTGCAGTCCATGGGGTTGCAAAGAGTCTGAGACGACTGAGCAACTGAACTGAACTGAAGCTAAAGCTCCAGTACTTTGGCTACCTGATATGAAGACCCAACTCATTGGAAAAGACCCTAATGCTGGGAAAGATTGAGAGCAGGAGAAGGGGGCAACAGAGGATGAGATGGTTGGATGGCATAATTGACTTAATGGACATGAGTTTGAGCAAATTCAGGAAGACAGTGAAGGACAGGGGAAGCCTGGCATGCTGGTCTATGGGGTTGAAAGAGTTGGACATGACAGCAACTGAACAACAATCACAAAATAATGCCATTATAACGTACATATTATATACTCTTTGTGACCCCATGGACTGTAGCCTGCCAGGTTCCTCTGTCCATGAGACTCTTCAGTCAAGAACACTGGAGGAGGTAGCCATGAACTCCTCCAGGTGATCCTCCCTACCCATGCCTCTCACGTTTGCCTTGCAGGTGGATTCTTTACTGATGAGCCACCAAGGAAGCCATAAATATATTTGAAGCTAAATATATGAATGAATTTGAATATATATATTGAATATATGTGTATCTTGGATTGGATACAGAAATGGAGAATAGTTTAGTGTTTGCCATGGTTTAAGGAGCAGGTTGAAAGTGAAAAGGAAGCAGATATGGCCATAAAAGGGCAATGTGAAGGATCCTTGTGATGATGTAAATGTTCTGAGTATATATGAATTTCAATATCCTGATTGTGATATCATACTATAGTTCTGGAAGATGTTTTCATTGGTGAAACTAGGAAACGTGTACAAAGGATCTATCATTTTATAATTGTATATGAATCTAAAATTATCTTAAAATTAAAAACTTATTTTAAAAAACTCAATTACAGAAAGCCATCATCAAGACTAAGCTTTCCATCCCTCTCTGGGACAGTAGTGGCAACTGGGCATGGAGCTCCCTCTCATATAAACTCTCTCCTTTCCTGCAGAGACATTAAAAACTGTATCATGTTAGACTTGCATTAATATGCTTTATTTCAGCTTTTCCTAATGTCCATTTTTCCTTTTGGGTTTGTTATACATATATATATATAGGCTTTCCCAGTGGCTCAGTTGTAAAAAAAAAAAAATCCACCTGTAATGCAGGAGATGCTCAGGAGAAATGGCAGGGTGGAAATGGTACCCCACTCCAGTTGCCTGGGAAACCTCATGGCCATAGGAGCCTGGTGGGCTACAGTCCATGGAGTCGCAAACAGTTGGACACGACTGAGTGACTAAACAACAACACATATACATGTGTATCTGTATACATATACTTTTTTTCTTTCCATTTCCTCCGCTAGCCTGGTACTTCAGTACAAATTGGAGGCAGGTGCATGCTGTCTTGGTTCACAGATTCCACTATTCTCTTTCAGTTGGCTCCACAAGTCCCTACACTTCTTTTTTTCTCTGTATTTCACTACCTATATGGATCCCTGAGCCCTCAGAGATCCAAATACAAACGGTATAATCTTATCCAAGTACTGTTCCCCAAAAGTCTGCAATTCTTGGATTTTATTTCTCTGGGTCTTGATTAACACTTATGACTGAATCACTTTCTATGTATTATTTTCTTGATGTGTAATGGAGCTTAGCTGTTATGAATTTACAATAAGTATTATTAATCAAACTCATCTTCCTTTCTCCTTGTCTTTAGAAATCTTGGGGACACTACCGACAGGCAATAATAGACAGTGAGAAACAAAATACTAACTCATTAAGCATTGAAAAAGCACTTCAGACTTCAGTGTAATGCTCTGTTATAAAAGTTATTTGGTAAAATACGTTAATAAATCAAAAGCTGCTCAGGTGATGCTCATGGTAAAGAACCTGCCTTCCAATGCAGGAGACGTGAGACTCTGGTTTGATCTCTGGGTTGGGGAGATCTCCTCTAGGAGGGCACAGCAACCTACTCCATTATTCTTGCATTGAGAGACCCATGGACAGAAGAGCCTGGCAGGCTAGTCCATAGTGTTGCCCAGAGTCAGACATGACTGAAGCGACTTAGCATGCACGCATGCATAAGCCAAAGGCCTCAGCCTTGCCTCTTTTATTTTCTCCCCACCTAGACCCTTAGGAAGAACCTGACCCTATAAATCCATCTACCAGAGACAGATAAGCCATAACTGGAAGTTAGGATGGTGGGGCTTACCTTGAAGAGACAATGAAATGAGCTTGATACAAAAATGTATTAAAATTACATTCAAAGAGGTCACTGACTTACTCTCTTAGTTGTTTAATTTTTTCTCTTAGTTGTTTAATTTTTTCAGTGCTTCTTCCCTCGTTATCTATTACTTCTCCCCATTACCTAAAACAAGTAAACAAACAAGTTTTTAAGATATTTTCCCCAAAAAGAGGAGACGCCTGTTAGCACTGTACCTGATTTATCATGCAGTTTATTTTCAGAAATAATGAAATCATTTTAGAATATTTCCAATGGAAACTATTAGAAATTATAGAAAAAGTTGCAAATGTGCATATAATGCCAATATGTTTTCATGATAAACATATCGTCTTTTCAATAAAGAATGCTGGAAAAATCTGAATATCCCTATGCAAAGGAATGAAGGAGTACTTTTACCTTATAAACAAAAATTAACTTAGAATGGCAAACTCTAGAAGAAAACATAGAAAAAGTTTCATGACATTGGGTTTGTATAGGCAACAAAATAAACAATTAATTAGACTGCTTCAAATTTAAAAATTTTGTGGACCAAAAGACATTATCAACAGAGTGAGAGGCAACCCATAAAATGGTAGAAAATATTTCCAAATTATACATAAGAGATTAATATATATAAAGAGCACCTACAACTCAACAACAACAATTTGATTTTACGAATGGACAAGTGACTTGAATGAATAAGGAGATATGCAAATAGCTGATAAGCACATGAAAGAATGTTCAACATCACTAATCATTAGGGGAATGACCCTCAATGATGATGGATATTATAAAAAATATCACATATTATTACACATAATATTATACATATTATATATTATAAAATCCTCACCAATTATTGGTGAGAATGTGGAGAAAGCAGAACCCTCTTGCTTTATATTTTTCTTTATATATTTTTGCTATGTGTAAAAATATATGTTGGAAGGGGGGTGTGCTCCATTTTGTAGCAAACATTATGCAAGGACTGAGAAATCAGAAAGCCAAAGCTTTGTGAGGTTTTAGCAATGTATGTTTGAAATCATGGCACTGCACTATGGGTGTCTGAAGGCTCAGTGTCAGGGAGTACCAACAGATATATCTTTATCTATCTACCTACATATAATGATATACACATAACCTAAAACGTGTTTTATGTTTGACTCTTTGTGACATCATGGATTATAGCCTGCCAGGCTCCTCTGTCCATGGAATTTTCCAGGCAAGAATACTGGAGTGGGTTGAGAACATGGAGAAAGTGGAACCTTCTTGCTTTGGTGATGGGAATGTAAAAAGGTGCCACTACTATGGAAAACAATTATTCTAAAAAACTAAACATGGAATCACTATATGATCTGGCAACCCCACTGCTAGGTTTAAACCCAAAAGAATTTAAAGCAGGTACCCGAACATTTGTACATCCATGCTCATGGCAACATTACTCACAAAGCCAAAAAGTGAAAGCAACTCAAGTGTCCATCAATATGTGAACTTATTACAAAAATAGTGGCCTCTACATCCAATGGAATATTTTTCAACCTTAAAAAGGAAAGAAATTCTGATGCATATTAAAATGTGGACAGACCTTGAAGCTCAGAAGGATATATACTATATGATCCTACTTATACGAAGTCACTTAACTATTCTAAGTCATAGAGACAGAAAGTAGAATAGTGGTTGTCAGGAGCTGAGGTAAAGGGAGGATTAGGAATTTCTAGTTTCAGCTGGGAGGTTGAACATGTTATGGAGATGCATGGTAACGATGGCTGTACAACAATGTGAATGTACTGAATGCCACTGAATCGTACGGCTGAAAATCACTAAAATGGCAAATTTTATGCTAAGTTTACATTACTATATATATACACACTTCTATAACGGGCTTCCCCGGTAGCACAGTGGTAAAGGTATATATCCGCCGGTGCAAGAGATGCAAGAGACACAAGCTCAATTCCTGGGTCAGGAAGAGTCCCTGGAGTCGCAAATGGCACCCCACTCCAGTAGTCTTGCCTGGAAAACCCCATGGACAGAGGAGCCTGGCAGGCTATAATCCATGATGTCTCAAAGAGTCGAACATAAAACACATTTTAAGTTACGTGTATATTATTATATATACATACACATTTATAGATAGATAGGTAGATGGATAAATAAAGATATATCTGTTGGTGCTCCCTGACACTGAGCCTTCAGACACCCATAGTGCAATGCCATAATTTCCAACAAATATTGCCAAAACCTCACAAAGCTTTGGCTTTTTAATTTCTCAATCCCTGCATAATGTTTGCTACAAAATGGCAGCACACACCCCCCCTTCCAGCATATATTCTTAAGCATAGCAAATATATATATAAGAAAAAGACAAGAAAGAACTCCATTTTATTTATATCTAGCAGACTCAATTGTTTCATCTATTAATTATACTAACATATTTCAAACATGTATAATGTCTGGGAAAAAAACATTAATCACAACTACCAACCAGCTTATACTCTAGAGGTGAGACGGGCAATATTAAAAGTAAATAAACTCAGAACTTGCTACTTTAGCTGCAGGGTCCAATACCAACTGAAAACACAGGGTCCTTGTTCAAAGTTATTAAGAATTTCAAGATGGTGCAAGCAGAGCATAAAATCAAGCTCGGGGCTATGAAACTGGTCCTGTGTAAGCAGATATTCAGGGTTAGAGTGTATATAATAAGGGGGAGAAACGGAAAGACAAAGTCTGGAAGACGGACATAAAGTGAGGAGTTTCACTTTTAGAGAAGGTGAAGAGGAAAGGCCTCTCTGTAAGAAAGTCTAAAAAAGAAGAGTAGGATAGAGCCAGGAGGCCACGTGGGGAGAAGCCTACTTGGCAGAGGGCACAAAGCCCCAGGATAGGCACATACCACCTACGGCCAGCCTTCCTAAGAAACAGGCTGGAACGGAGAGAGACACTAGAAAAACATGAGCCCAAAGACTCCCGGGATCAGGGAGAAGATGATACGGCAAAGATCGTCTAGGTCCGCGGGAGTACTTCCGCATCAACTATGAGTGACAGCAGACAAAGCCCCGCATGCCCAGCGTGAGTGTACATCTTTGCTTCCCACAGGGAAAGCTAAAATACTCGCATTTTACCCTAACTTATCTTCTCCCTTGATCTTGAAAGAAGAGGAAATGGAGAAGAGATATATATTGAGTTCATCTTAAAAGTTTGAAATCAATAAAATGAATTCATCAAAATCTCTCAAATATTATCATTTAGACTATACCATATCTTTCACATGGGGTGACACAAGCCCCGTACACATCTCCCGGCTCAGTGATCTGACTCATCCTCCTCTCCCTCACCCCACCTACTACCTTCATAAACAGCCCCGTAAGCTTAATGACCAGTACAGTGGTTGCTCTGTTTCTAAACTCATACTATCTAAATAACAGTCTTTCCTGAAACAAAATTTCCTTGGAAATTTATCTTTAAACTAAAACTCTTTTTAGCAGGATAGAGCACCTATTTGTAAAACTTTCTCAGCAGATAAAAATTTGTAACAGCTAGTCACATATTAAGTTGCCATACTAACCATTTTATATGTATATTCAGGAATATTTATTGAATAACATTTCTACCAACTGCAAGCCATTTCCCTGGTGACTCAGTCAGTAAAGAACCCACCTGCAGTGCAGGAAACTTGGGTTCAATCCCTGGATCAGAAAGAGAAGAGAAGGTAATAGCAACCTACTCTAGTATTCTTGCCTGGGAAATCCCAGGGACAGAGGAGATGGGCAGGCTACAGTCCATGGCATCTCAAGGTCGGACATGACTTAGCAACTAAACCACCAACCACTCATGCTAAGCTTTATGCAGAAGACAGTGATGGAGAAGACGTAATTCTTTTGCACAAGGAGCTCCCACTGGGCTGCAGGGGAGTAGATAGTTGCCCAGATTGCTAGAAGGAGGGAGCCAAGGACAAATTAGACGTAGCGTATTTGGAGAATCCAGAAAAGCAGAGAACACGTTCGATTGGAGAGTACAAAATTTCATGGAGATGTGACAGATATGATGTAATCATGGTAAGGTATATTTTCGACTCCTCATCCAACTGGTGGCAAAAAGAAGAGAAAGTAGGAAATACAGAGAAAGAGGAACATGAGGACATAATGAAAGGGTAGAAAAATGGGAAGAAATACTTGAGGAGGAGAAGAAAAGGAGGGTGCAGAGACCTTACAGAAAAAAAAAAAAAAAAAGTACTTGAGAAGACATATGGAGGAAAAACCAAATGGGCACGATAAAAGAAACAGAACAGAGAAAAGCGAAAGAATGTGAAAAGGCTGAGGGAAGAAGCATTAGAGAACAAGATGGTGAGATTACTGAGAGAATCCTGAAAGTGAGGCTGTGCTTGGTAAGATGATGAAATGCTAAATCATGCATTAACATGTCTCAGGCTATGAACGTTTGTCCAGGAGTTTCCCTGAATACAGACCCTTGGGTCTCAAATCTTAATTTCCATCTACTTCTAGATCCACTCAGATCAGCATCTCTTTCTGTCTTGCTTTTGTTCAACATAGCAGCAACAAACACTTTTGCTCACTTTGCTTAGAAAACTCTCAGGGTCAAATCTAAAAAATCTGAACCCGAGAACAGTGTGGGTTTCGCTGGATGGTTGCTTGTTTAACAGCCACAGAGTCTCTGCACGAAGGCTCTTGCGAACAGGGCTGGGAATCAAAAACACTTTCACTTGCCCTGAAGCTACCCAGAGGGTCTAGAACTGAAACTTTCCCAGCGACTTCTTCGTATACAAATAGTGTTAAATTTGAAACCAGCAGCTGTGCACTCTACCCACTTTCTCTTGCGTGATTTATTCCAACTGCACTTCTTAAATAAAACTTTCATTTTAGATATGGAAATAGATTTCCTTCCTGAACAACTTGTTCTTCTAGAAATAAGTGTTGAGTCAGATATGTGACAATGATTCTTCCAAAAGAAATATGCTCCATAAACAGCGCCTTCCTATTCGCAGTTGACTCATGTTCCTCTGTGCTGGGAAAACTTCTTCTTCCACATTTTGGGGACGAAGAGGAAGTGGCTCATCGAAACAGAATCAAAGAGCTTTCTGAGGACTGATAATTGCCTGTGGGGCAATTTAAAATGTTTTTTAGAAGCAGGAAAACGCGATTCAAGATATCAGTAGTCACTTAAAACTGGTAGCCCCATCCACCACTTCTCACAGACGTAAGAGTTAAAGTATCTTTCAAAGTCATTAGTCTGGAAAGAATAATTTTCACATCAGAATTTGCCCTGTTTCATGTCTCCTAGAACAGTCTTTGCTTTTGCGATTTTATAATAAATGAAAGTCACTCTTTGTGAACATTTCCCTACAGCTCACATTATGGTAAGCACTCTACCTAAGCTATATCATTTTATCCTCACAACAGTCTTAAAAGGAAGGCATACTGATCTTCATTGAACAGACCAAGGCACTGAGAATCAGGAGATTCATCTACCAGTAAAAGTCAGAACTTATATTAGGACCCTGATTAGGTTACTCCAAACATTAGGCACCTAAACCATTATCCTGTGTGGCCTCTAAAAGAAGCCTCCTTCTCAGAAAATGTGTTCAGCACGGTAAGCTCCCAGTGAGAGTCAATTCCTAGGCAGGTTGATAAGAAGTCCAGGGGTCCCCAGGGAGAGAGGGGTCTGGAATTCTCAAGGAGGATGAAAGGACAAACTTTTTGTCTACATTCCTTCAGTTCGGTTCAGTTCAGTCGCTCAATCATGTCCAACTCTTTGTGACCCCATGAACCGCATCACACCAGGCCTCCCTATCCATCACCAACTCCCAGAGTCTACCCAAACCCA
>SJYA01015079.1:0-10072 GCA_006410615.1 Neotragus moschatus
GCAAGGAGACCAAACCAATCAACCCTAAAGGAAATCAACCCTGAATATTCATTGGAAGAACTGATGTTGAAGCTGAAGCTTCAGTACTTTGGCCACCTGTTGCAAAGAGCTGACTCACTGTAAAAGACCCTGGATGCTGGGAAAAATTGAGGGCAGGAGGAGAAACAGGCAACAGAGGATGAGATTGATTGGACAGCATCATCGACTCATTGGGTATGAGTCTGAGCAAAGCTCGTGGAGATAGAGAAGGACAGGGAAGACAGGGAGGTTGCAGTCCATGGGTTCTCAAAGAGTCAGCTACAACTTAGCGAATGTACAACAACATGAAGGAGTGACTTCAGGTATCCTCAAGGGCTGTGTGATTAGATAGAGGAGTGTCAAGGAAAGTTTGCAGGTTTTCATGAAGTTTAACTCCCAGGAGGAAATGGTAATTCCAAAGATGCTTAAATCGAAGAAGGCAGTTGGGTGATCAATGGATATGGAGATGGAAAACTCCTGAAGTGTGAGCTACTTGTTTCTTTAGAGGAACAAAATAGGAGAGTAATTAAAATCTGGTTGGTAATTATTTCTTGAATGAGTAAATGAATAAATAACTGACTTATGGAAGAAATGGGTAATCTAAAGCAAAGGCTTTCACTCTATTGATGATTATAGTCAAATCTATTATTTGTGGGTTTTAGATTATGTCTTCCAAAATTAAAACTAAGAATCTTTTGTTTTCTGGATTCTACATTTTTAATTAAGAATATTTACAATATTTTACAAGACTGTGAAGATCCCTATAAAGTGTAATAGTATGTTCTAGTTGATAGACATGGATATATCTAGGTAGACATTCATATAAACAACTTTTAAAACAGTTTTATAGCTTTGGGAAATTTTAATTATGGTGAGCAAAAACTTAAAGTGTAATGAGAAAAAATAGTTAATCATGTTTTAAGGATGGGGTTAATATCTAATTGTAGACATAATTCAGTTTTTTCAGAAAACAACATTTCCTAAAGGATTTAAAAGGTCTATAAGAATAAAGCACTGACAGTCCATTATCACCTTATCTTTCCCAAGTAGAGAAGATGATTTTTTATTATGTTACGTCATTATTATATTTACACGTTTTAGCAATCTTGAATTTTTAAATCTCTTTTCTTGAAGTTACTATAATTTCTATTTTATAAGTGAGAAAACTAAAATTCAATAATTAATTTGTCCAAGTCACAATATACACCTGGAAGTAGGACTCAACCTGGGAACATCTGATGAATGTTCTGTGAATCCTGTCTCTAGAGACAGCCAGATGAACAAATACACACACACACACACACAAATGGGAATTTTTTTCCCCTTCTTTGGTAATCCAAAATTTTGTCATGGCATTCAAAGCATATAGGTGCCATAACAATTATTTAGGCAATTAAAAATGCAACAAAAACATATTTTGAATTGGACAGAACATGGTTTACTCTTGAGAGTCCCTTGGACTGCAAGGAGATCCAACCAGTCCATCCTAGAGGAGATCAGTGCTGGATGTTCATTGGAAGGACTGATGTTGAAGCTGAAACTCCAATACTTTGGCCACCTGATGTGAAGAACTGACTCTTTGAAAAGACCCTGATGCTGGGAAAGATTGAGGGCAGGAGGAGAAGGGGNCAGTCCATCCTAGAGGAGATCAGTCCTGGATGTTCATTGGAAGGACTGATGTTGAAGCTGAAACTCCAATACTTTGGCCACCTGATGTGAAGAACTGACTCTTTGAAAAGACCCTGATGCTGGGAAAGACTGAAGGCAGGAGGAGAAGGGGACAGCAGAGGACGAGATGGTTGAATGGCATCACTGACTCGATGGACATGGGTTTGGGTGGACTCCAGGAGTTGGTGATGGACTGGGAGGCCTGGTGTGCTGCAGTTCATGGGGTTGCAGAGAGTCAGAGAGGACTGAGCAACTGAACTTAGCTGAACTGGTTTATTCTTCTCATCACTTAACTGAATGTAGTCATTCATTGACTCGGGTTGTAGCTGAAGCACAGTGGAGGGTGAGACATTTCACGGTCTGTGGTTCTTTTCTCTTACCTCTTTCTTCAGAAATGTCACTGGGTGCTACGTGTACCTCCTCTACAAGGAATTCCCTTGTTCTCAAGCCTCCATTCCTCTGACACTGTGTTTCCTCCTACGAAGACAGTGGTGGGGGGGCGGCGCTTGAAGAATCCCCTTTTGCATTGGTGTGCCCATGGAATTTAATAGAAACATGTCTCTCAGATTTCTTCAAATACCATTTCTCCATTTCAAACTCCTACCGAGATGTCCCTACTAAATTGAAATTTCTAGGGAGAGAAATAAACCATATGCTGCTTTTCCCTTCAGCATATTTCAACCAGATGGTCCCAGGAATGGAAGGTAACAGTGCTAGTAATTTAGACTCCCCATGCTTCTAACATCACCATTCTCCAGTTAATTAAAAAAAAAAAAATCCTTACTACTGGTCTGGAAAAATTGTCTTGACAAATACTTAAGGATCAGGGTTAGGAAAGAAAATGTATCTAAGAAGGTACATTTTGGATAATGTGGGCCTGGACAAAGGCCACCATTAAGACTGTAGTTCACAGAATCCACACTGGACTCCTGTGAGGACTCTGACTTGATTCCGAATGGAACAGAGCTCCCAGGCTGTCACTGATGCACTGACCCCAGAAGAGCTAAGCCCTAGTATTTCATTTCACTGACATTTATTGAGTACTTCAAAAGCAACAGGAATTACTTTGGGTAATACCGTATACATTTTTTCAACCGTGGAAACATGACAACAGACATCTTTGACTTGAATTAGGATTTTAAGTTTTCTAAATGATTATTAGGCTCAGAAACTAGAACATTTAGAAAATTAGTCATGTAAAGATGCAATGCCCACCAGTCAAATACAGTTATTCATTTAAATAAAAAGAAATAGATCAAATATGCTATGAATTATTTTTTTTCAAACCGAAGATCACATTTCAAAGCATTTGCAGACTTCTTAAGCCAGTCTGGACTTTGGTTTTCATTCTGTTTGTCTTCAGTTCAGTTCAGTTCATTTCAGTCGCTCAGTCGGGTCTGACTCTTTGCGACCCCATGCTGTTTGTCTTGGGACGTGTCTAATGTTTTATTTTTAATGTAGTCATGTTTACCAATCTTTTCTTTTAAGGATTTTGGTTCATTGAGTGTCATTTAAGAAATTCTCCTTTTCTTCAAAATCATATTTTTTCTTTAAGATTTTTTTTTCCTAAACGTTTTAATTTTCACTTTTAGGTATTTATTGAACTTGATATTTCTTGGTGTGTATAGTAGGAATGGATATCTGATATTCCCCACATAAGGAAAACCAGCTCTCCCTGGACCATTTGTTGGATAATTCATTGTTCCTTACTAATTTGTAAGGACACAGGTATTACATAGTACTTTTTGATATATGTCTGGGTCTGTTTCTAAATTTTGTATTCTGTATCCTTTGTCAATTTGCCTTTCCCTATCCTAATACCTCACTGTTTCATTTACAACTACAAAGGAAATTCTATCTCGTAAGAGAAGTTACTGTTTAATGCTTATTTTCAGAATTGTCTAGACCATTTCAATTTTCCAAGTAAATTTTAGGATAGCTATGTCAAATTCCTTAAAAATATGGTAAAGTTTTGCCTATAACCAAATTGAACTGATAGATTAATTTAGCAAAATTTAAAATTCATATTTTTGAGTCTCTCCATCCGTATTTTGTGGGCTAGAATCTATGCAGAATTCAGACATGCATCACAGTTGGAAGACTCCTCTCCTTTCGCACCTTCACCTTTGTGTACAGGCATTTATCCAATGAACCTCCTACAAGTTTAATCTGGTCTTTCTTTGTGTCTGCTTGAATACTCGAATTAATGAACAGTGTACCTATGTGCTTTTAAATCCTGTTATTAAGAATCATATGATTCAAAATTCAGTCCAAGTCTTTTTTTTTTTTTACAAATGAGTGTAATATGCTTATATTTATCATGATTTATAATAGATTTAGTCTTGTTTTCAGTTGCCAAGTCGTTTGACTTTTTGTGACCTCACAGATTACAGTATACCAGGCTTCCCTGTCTTTCACTATCTCCTGGAGTTTGCTCAGATTCATGTCCATTGAGTTGGTGATGCTGTCTAACCATCACATCCTCTGCCACCCTTTTTTCCTTTTGCCTTCAGTCTCATGATTGCATTATCTTCTGTTTGCCAGGTTTTCTCTTTTCCTTTTTGTCGACTGCTAAAGCCTATCATTCAGAAAAATCTTGGGATACTGGAGTAACAAAGTTCCAAATTTGTTGCTTCAAATCAAGGTTATTTCTCAGTCATTCTATAAGATGATGGTGGGATGGCTAATTAACTCACTGAAACTCAGACCTATGCAGGCTCCATCTGGACATGTGTTCCTGTAGGAGAGACAGAGAAAAGAGAATATGCCCAGTACTACATTTCTTTGAGCTGCAAGTGACACTGGCCACTTCCACCCCCATCTCACTGATCAAAAAGAATTACGTGGTCACTTTTGAATTTAAATGGGCAGTGAAATGCAACTGTGTACACAATTATGTATTGTGTCTACATAAAACAGGATGTTTGCTCCTTGTCCTATTAACTCTATACCTTTTGTCTCCCTCTGCTGCTTTGGAAGCTATAAAATGTATTCTTATTATTTTAATAGTTTTCCTTAAATGTGTTTTAAACATACCTGTTTAATGATACTTATTTTCCTCATAAGTTCTAAAGTGCATGTAATGTTTTCATCTTCCACCCAAACTTAACAAAAATCTTAATAGTTTTTAGAACTGTATCTTTTTTTTTTTTGCTTTGTTTTTTAAGAACAATTTGCTAATTCTTTTTTGATCATTATTTTATGTTAATGATCATGTTTTTAGTTCAAGGTTTCTAACTTTCCTTTTTCATGTCTACCAGTTCCTATCACAGTTCCACCTGTTTTTGTTTCATAGTTTTATGTTTCTTTAAATCAGGAGTCTGCAACTGTGATTCAGTCTCTACCTAGCTTACTGTTATTTCTATCAGAGAAGACAGTGGCACCCCACTCCAGTACTCTTGCCTGGAAAATCCCATGGACGGAGGAGCCTGGTGGGCTGCAGACACGAGTCAGACACGACTGAGCGACTTCACTTTCACTTTTCACTTTCATGCACTAGAGAAGGAAATGGCAACCCACTCCAGTGTTCTTGCCTGGAGACTCCCAGGGATGGGGAGCCTGGTGAGCTGCCGTCTATGGGGTCACACAGAGTTGGACACGACTGAAGCGACTTAGCAGCAGCAGCTATTTCTATAAATACAGTTTTATTGAAACACAGTCTCATTCATTCATTTATGTATTATCCATGGCTTCTTTCTTGCTGTAAAAACAGACTTGAGT
This sequence comes from Neotragus moschatus, assembly GCA_006410615.1. Classification (NCBI taxonomy): domain Eukaryota; kingdom Metazoa; phylum Chordata; class Mammalia; order Artiodactyla; family Bovidae; genus Neotragus; species Neotragus moschatus. Next base: position 5,407 of record SJYA01015079.1, read on the forward strand.
AGGTACAGAAAAGACAGAAGAGCAAGCAAAGCCAAAAAATTTACTTAGTGGCACTTTACCAAAAAAAGTTTGCAGATCTCTGCTTTCAATGAATAAATAGGACCTCATTTTATTTTCTTTCTTCTGTTTGAGCCATCTGAAACATACCTTTAAGAAGTCTTTGTCAGACTATTTTACAACATTAATTTCATCTGGAAGACTGTCTTAGAATTGTATTTCTTGACATATCTTGTTTTTTCTTCTTCAGGTACTTTTAAACTAGGGGTTATAAGCTCATTTTGAGTGGAAATATTTTAGTTTGATACGTGTTGTTTTTCCCTTTTCTCTCTCTTTCTCTCTCTCTCTCTCTCTCACTGTCTCCCCTCTCTTTCAGTTGTTTCATTGTCCCCAACATTGGATCCCAGCTCTGCTGCACAAAAATCAGTCTTACAGTCTAGGCTGATGATTATTTCCTTCCTGATGACTGTGGCTTGCTTGTGCATCCAGAAACCAAAAGAGAAGAAGAGTTTGTGCAATCTCAACACTCTTTCTGCCTTTAGGCTCGCCTGACAGATGATATTAATACTTAGCTGCAGATGAAGATTCGGTAGCGTATTCTGAGTCTCTATTTCTCGGAGAAGACAGCAGACCCACTATAGCCACTGGCTTCTTCTAATGTCTGGTATCATTCAGGAGCAAACTCCTGCTGAACTCTGCCTGCTTCTAACCTGAGAAATGAGAAGGCATGTAATTTTGTCCTGCTCATCAATTTGTATTTCTGCTGCCTATGAACTCCAGAATTGTTTATCACATCATATTTTTAAACCTGGTATTATTTTTTGCAATTCTTTAAAAATTTAAAATCATATTATTGGCATGTATTTGGAGCCGAGGAGTGTAACAACATAAAGTTATGCCACTGTCTTGACTAAAAGTCTCCATTATATATTTTATGGAATGATATAGCAGTATCTGTTTTTTTGTAACTGAAGTCACAGGCATTGAATTAAGATGAAGCTACCTGAGTGAGTGTGATGGAGTCATTTTAAGACATAATTCAAGTTAATTTTCTCATGAGTTACATCTCATTTTGAAAACTCTAAATTTTAAATGGAATTATTAAAAATAAATCAAATCTTTAATTTGGCAGAAAAATCGTTTTATAGAACACGATAAAATTGATTTCAACAGAAAATTTTAATTCTGCCTTTTAGAATGGCAGAAGAAAAATGCAATCTGTTACTTAGTAGAGCTGTAAGATTTTCTTAGGGGCAGAGATACAAAGACAATTACACGAACAATTATATGTCAGCCCATAAACTATACTGCCATTAATATCCATTAGTAGCTTTTCATTTCCACCAAAATCTTTAAATTTAGAGCCTAATGGTTAATGTTCAGCTGTTAGTTTATTACTTAATCATTGAGGGAACAAAAGAAGTGATAATCCATTTTTTTAAAGATTAGATTTGATTGCCTTACTTAATCTTTTTTGTTATCTTCTTGATTTCCAGATGAACTTTGACAGTCATATGCTGAAAGAGGATGAGATTGGGTCCCCACGTCCCTGAGACTAGAAGCATCCACATGTGGAAGTTAGATGAGTAAGAAATAAACCTGTGTTATATATACCACTAAACATTGGTGGTTAATCTGTTACATGGTCAGTGACACCTAAACTAATGCCACCCTGGAGGGTACCTACCATCTCACACCCATTCTCCAAGGAATTATCCTTTTTAAAATGCATTTTTAACTTAAAGGAACAGTTTTCTACAGCTCTAATCCAGGTATGTCAGAGGAAAGCAGAAAAATTTGCCTTATGCTCATGAAAGGTATTCCCATATAACCCATTCATGAGTTTTCACAACTGAAAATAAACCGTATTGATGTAATGGAATTCTATTTTTTTTCCATTAAACAAAATAAAGGTGCAGATTATTAAATGGTATCTCAGTGATCTGTTTCTGCTGAATGACTGCTTATTTAACTATTTAAACCTAAACTTACTTTCAAAAACTTAAATGGGATTTAAATAAAATGTATGAGAATTTGAAAGTTATCATTGGGCTGGATAGGCTAAATAGCGACCTAAATCATAGATAACCAAGGACAAGTTTTTCCTAATGAAATGCTAGAAAAACTAATTTAGAGCCAATACAATAACAGACTTTAAATACTTATGTAAACAATTTGCACTACACTTTAAAAAAGTTGCTTATCTATGTCTTCTAACAGGTATTTGTGGAGTTGTTGAAATATATAAACTACCACACTGGACCCTGCAAGCAGTGAGAAACAAATATGAGTCACTGTCTTATACCTTCTGTTCTCCAAATTCTTAAATTTTAGAGGCTAGATCTACTCAAATATGTCATGTGAAATACAGTATGATAAACACCAAGAGTTGTACAGTAATAAATGATGTGGGGACTTTGTTCAGAGAATGGATATCGGGGCTTGAGTGGCAATTGGAGGAGGTTTCACAGTGAAGGAAAGAATTGGGATGGAGGCTTCCCCAGTGGCTCACATGGTAAAGCGTCTGCCTGCAATGCGGGAGACCTGGGTTCGATTTCTGGGATGGGAAGATCCCCTAGAGAAGGAAATGGCAATCCACTCCAGCACTCTTGCCTGGTTGCAAAGAGTCGGACACGACTGAGCGACTTCACTTGATAAAAGAAAATATTTGGTGTCTTTGAGACAAGTGGAATATCCACAGTCAAAGCCAACAAAACAAGGAAGGATGATTTAGGGCAAGAAAGTCTCCAGACTCCCCCAGGATGGTGCTAGTGAGGTTGAAGCATTTTTATTCAATTTTAGGATCACCTGATTCTGGGGTTCCATGACAGATTCATTATCCATAAGAAAATAGAGATGTGGGGTTCCTAGTACACAGTGAGCCTGAAATAGAAGTCTTTTGCACATTATAATGAAGATAATAACAAATCTAGATTTGGTATTTGAAAACTGAGATAGTCAATATCTCTGAACTTCAGTTTCTTATGTAAACTTGGGATAAATATTTCTATCTTTTCTTCATGAATGGCATTTGTGAAACTCAAAAGAGAAACATAATAAACTGTTTTGTAAACCAAGGAGTGCTATGAAGGTGTGAAAGTGTAGATGATATATTGCGTATTGAAGATAGTCTTGAATTTTGTTGTTGCTTTTCCCATTAAAAGGAGAAATTTTTGCCCTGCCCTTGGACTCTGGGTGGGTTTGGTTAACTTTTTGAGCAATAGAACATAGTGCAAATGATGTGGTGACTATTTCCAGGACCAGATTTTAAGAGAGAGGCAGTTTTCATGTTCTGTATATTAGGAATTTTTGCTCTTGAAACTGAGCTAACAGGCATGAAGAAGCCCAAGCAGCCACATGGAGAGGGCCACTGGAAGGGATTAAGGCCCCCAACCAACTACCCCAGCTAAGTTTCCAGCTAACAGCTGTCGCGTAACGGTTCTGACCTTGAGTACATTGTTTTGCACTAAACAAGCAACTCCAGCTGACATTGTGTGGAACAAAGGTGAACTGTCCCTATCTCCAGGGATGTGGAAGTTGAAGCTTTGTAAATAAACATAAATGACCATTGCAGATTTAAATCAGTAAATTTTAGGGTGAGTGGTTTGTTAATCAGCAATAAATGATCAGAACAGGTTATTTGTCAAAAGTTATTGCTGTACTATTTCAGAGAATGATATAATTCATCATACATATTTTATTTGTTTCAACTATGTGAATGCATGCTAAGTTGCTTCAATCATGTTTGACTCTTTGCAACCTCATGGACTGAAGCCTGCCAGGCTTCTCTGTCCATGGAATTCTCCAGGCAAGAATACTGGAGTGGGTTGTCATTTCCTTTTCCAGGGGATCCTCCCGACCCAGGGACTGAGCCCACTCTCTTACGTCTCCTACATTGGCAGGTGAGTTCTTTACCACTAGCGCCACCTGGGAAATCCTATCAGAGCAAATTGTTTGTCAAATATAAGTACTATACTATTTCAGAGGATGATATATTCATGATGATATAATTCATATAATTCACACTTCTTTTGCTTCAACTATAATTTCAACAATATATTTTGAGACATACTTGCAAGAAATATGTTCTAGAGAAAAGAGTCTTTGTCTAAGTCAGGCTTCATTGAAAGCAGTTCCACCATTTGACTCAGAATCAGTCAATCTGATGATACTTGAAATGTTTATGGTAGATCAGGATGTATGTAAAAATCTCACAGCAAAAGCAGAAGAGAGAGGCTGGAGAAAAGTCACAGAGCCTTCCTCAGTGTACTCTTCTTCCCATGGGGGTAAAAAAAACAACTCTGGGTTAACTACTGAGACTGTAGAAACTGAACACCTGATTAAGGAATAAAAGATGACCACATGACACAAGCTGTGTCACTATTTTCACTGATTCTCTTCTGATCCATGTAGACTAAAGAATGTCTTCCAGAATTTTTTAAAATGGCTTTCTATCAGAACCAAATCTCTCAGGTTTCATCCATCTGAAAAGATCTTTATTTCACCTTAACTTTGGAGGCTAGTTTTGTAAGGTGTAGAACTCCTAATTGACATTTTTTTTCTTCAGCATTTGAATGATTTTTTCCAGCATTTTAAAGATTTTCTGTACTAGGAAGGGCTCTTGCCTTTCTGAAATTTATTTCATTTATATATATTTAATTGAAAAAAT
>SJYA01015080.1:9771-21198 GCA_006410615.1 Neotragus moschatus
ACTGAACTGAACTGAACTGATACTTCATACTGGATGATTGATTCAATTTGCTAATATTTTGTGACTTTTACATCTGCTTTCAGAAGGAAGATTGGCCCACATTTTCTTCTGTTTTTGGACTGTCCTTGTCTACATTTCCTATCAAAGTTACATAACGCTTTAAAACTGAGCTGGAATGTATTTCTTCTTTTTCTAGTCTCTGAAAACATCTAAGATTGAAATTTGTTTCCTGATGGTTCAGTGGGTAAAGAATCTGCCTGCAAGGCAGAAGACACAGGAGACATAGATTCAATCCTGGGGTCAGGAAGATCCCCCAGAGGAGGAAATGGCAACCCACTCCATTATTCTTGCCTGGAGAGTCTCATGGACAGGAGGAGCCTGGTGGGCTACAGTCCAGGGGGTTGCAAAGAGTCCCACCTGGCTGAATAGGAACACGATACATGATTGAAAAAAAAAAAAAAGAACAAACGTGTTAAAAACAGTCAGAGCTTGACATCTTTGGTTTCTTTGAGATTTTTGTCTCCTGGGCCAGTTTTTTGGAAGGTTAGGATCTATTCTGATTTTGGGTTTTTATTTTTAGGTTAACTTTTGGGAGTTTCCTAGAAAATTGTCCACATTCTTCAAGTTTTCAAAATATGAATACAGGTTTCACTGTTACTGGTTTGTGTTCCCTCATTCATCTATAATATCGTTTATTTTCTCTCTCTGTTTTCCTGATGGACTGAAAGTATGTCTATCTGACTCATCTTTTCAACAGTCAGCTTTTCTTTACTGTTCATCTTCTAGCTTCTCATGAAAGCAGAGAGAAAACTAATGAAAGTTTTCAATTATTTACAAAGAGTACCTGTAATTTGCATTATAGTCGGTAAAGAAGCTGCCTGCAATGCAGGAGGCCTGGGTTCGATCCCTGGGTTGGGAAGATCCCCTGGAGAAGGACATGGCAACCCACTCCAGTATTCTTGCCTGGAAAATCCCATGAACAGAGGAGCCTGGTGGGCTACAGTCCCAGGGGTCACAAGAGTCGAACATGACTTAGCGACTAAACCACCACCGCCTGTAATTCGCATACTTAAGCAAAAAAAAGTCTTTTCATCGTGGAGTAAAGCCACTCTTTCCAAGTACGGCAGGCTGGGCTTCAGCCTTCTAGGCATTTTCTCTACTAACAAACTTCAGATAACGGTCAGATCTCGTTTATACCGATTTTACGGATGAGAGCAAGAGGCTCAGAGGCTAGCGAACTTGCTCAGGGCTAGGGGAGACAGAGCGGGAACCCAGAGGTCCCCACCGCTGGCTCTGTGTGTCCCTCAGCCGTGCCTGCAGGTCCTGAGGGCCAGCTCGTGCAGCGTGCCGCTACCTGGCGGGCTTAGGGATCCCGGGGCGGGACCGAGCTGACTCCGCCCCGCCCCGCGGTCAAGCCCCGCCCCGGCGGCCCCTCCCCGCGACCAAACCACGCCCCGCACCCTGGCGGCCCCGCCCCACCACCCAGGCCCCGCCCCATCCGGCCCCCAGAGGAAGCGGAAGTGGTGGGGGGCCCGGACGGAAGCAGGAAGCGGTGGGGCAAGACCACGCCCGCGGCGGAGTGTGGGCTGTGCGGCGATGGCGGAGAAGTTCGACCACCTGGAGGAGCACCTGGAGAAGTTTGTGGAGAACATCCGACAGCTCGGCATTATCGTCAGCGACTTCCAGCCCAGCAGCCAGGCCGGGCTCAACCAGAAGCTGTGAGTGGCAGGCGGGGCGGTGTCTGCCTGGGCCGGGGTGGGAAGCCGGGTCCGGCCGCGAGCCTCCGCCTGCCCCCAACTCTTGCTCGGGGGCCTGTCCCTCCTGGTCCAGGCTGTGTGCAGGGGCGCTCGGCGCTGCCTCCTTCCCGCCTTGCCCTGGCTGGGACCTTTCCTTCAGGCCCCACTTGGAGAAGTCATCAGGACCAGATAACAGTTTACCGTTTATGGAGGAATCGCATGACGGTGGGTGCTGGGGGGCTGAGAGGGGCCACGGAACGCTTATGAAATAGTTTTTCTGGCAACAGCCTTGTGCAGGCCCTGGTACCAGGTCCCTGGGATGGACCAAAGGCGGAGTCAAATGCTGTGGATCGCAGCTTTATGGAGGGTTCAAACATAACAGCCGTGTTTGCAACCCCACCTTCGAACGCAGTGCTGTGGGACCAGCCCGGTGTTCTAGGAAGGCTCCCAAGCCGAACTGAAAGTAAACCAGGCCTGGTGGCTTTCTTCCCTCAGACTCTGAGGATGGACTCTTGAAGGGCAGTCCACTGCGCCCCCCGCCCCCCAAATCCCTTGTTGTCTCAAAGGGTACACAAAATCTCAGAGGCTCCCGCCCTTATTCCTGTTGGTTTCTGACCCCTCAGTATTGGTAATTCCTTGTTCAAAAGAAAAGGGATATGTGAGCATGTTGTATAACTCCAGAGCTTTCCGGGGAATCCTGAGCTAAGCAAAGAGCTGAGAGCTGCGTGTCACCTGTTGCTGTGTAAGGAACAGGCCTCTAGAGCCCTCCTTGGCTCGGTGTGGGTGGTGCCCAGTGTGGTCATCTAAACTAACCTAATGTTCTCTTTTATTGCTTCTCCCCCAGGAACTTTATTGTTACTGGCTTACAGGATATTGATAAATGCAGACAGCAGCTTCATGATATCACGGTTCCTTTAGAAGTATTTGAGTAAGTACCGCACTTGATATTCTGGCTCTTGTTTGGTTTTTCTGTAATGATTTCCTTATCATAGGGCTTTTCTGGTGATTCAGAGGGTAAAGGATTTGTGATGAAGGAGACCTGGATTCGGTTCTTCTGTTGGGAACATTCCCTGGAGAAGGGAATGGCAACCCACTCTAGTATTCTTGCCTGGAGAATTCCACGGACAGAGGAGCCTGGTGGGCTACAGTCCATGTGGTCACAAAGAGTCAGACACAACTGAGCAACTAACACTATTCCTTGACCCCCAGTGTTTAAGTGTCTGCTGTGTGGCAGGGATGGTCTGGGTGCTGGGCATATGCCAGGGGAAAAAGCAGAGAAAAGAACTGCCTTCATGGAGCTTCAGGGATTCCCTGGTGGCTCAGATGGTAAAGAGTCTGCCTGTAATGCCGGAGACCTGGGTTTGATCCCTGAGTCAGGAAGAGCCCCTAGAGAAGGAAATGGCAACCCAGTCTAGTATTCTTGCCTGGAAAATCCCATGGACGGAGGAACCTGGCCAGCTACAGTCCATGCGTCACAAAGAGTCGGACACGACTGAGCGACTTGACTTTCACTTTCATGGAGTCTATGTTCTAACAGAACTAAACAATTAAAAAAAAAAGATCTCAGTATAGTATTGTTGAAAAAGAGTGATAGGTGAATAATGGCTCTTGAAATATTTGAAGACATCATAGGCTCTCAAGATCCTAGTTAGCTGAAAGGTCAGCCCCGTGACTTCCTAACCTTCTTTTTTTTTTTTCTTGAGAAGGAGAAAGTCTTAAGTGGCTATATTATAAATTTAAAAAAAAAAAAAAAAATTAAAGGCAGAAACAACCCGGGAAGCACAAATTCGGCGTCTCCCAGACTGCCCTGGCAGTAATAGTTCTAGGAGATGATAGATATGTGTTTCACTGGGAGAGAAAAAAAAGTTCTTCAGAGAGGGATGTTTGGGATGGGTGTTCAGTGTTTCCTGCGAGAGTTAGCTGCGCCCGGGTATAGTCATGGCCTGGAGAGCGCCTCTGGGAAATGAACTCTTCTAGGTTTTATTAATCCAGGTTTTAGCGCCCTGATTTCGCAGGTGAAGGAACTGATAGGTAACTGCCCTTCTTGCTAGCTAGTCATTGCCGGAGCTGAGGCTAGAATTCTGGGCTTGTTAAAATTTTACTCTATTGAATATTGAAGTATAGTTGATCTACAGTGTTTTAACTTCTGCTCTGCAGCAAAGTGATCTAGCTATATGTGTGTTTTTCTCGTGTCCTTTTCCGTTATGACTTCTCATGGGCCCTGCATGCGGTTCCCTGTGCTGAACAGTAGGGTCTTGCTGTGCTGGTAGGATCCTATACAGACTGGTTTGCCTCTGCTGACAGCAAGCTCCCAGTCCCTCCCTAGCCCAGCCTCTTCCCCCTTGGCAACCGCAAGGCTGTTTTCTCCATCCTGAGTCTGTCTTNAAAAAAAAAAAAAAATTAAAGGCAGAAACAACCCGGGAAGCACAAATTCGGCGTCTCCCAGACTGCCCTGGCAGTAATAGTTCTAGGAGATGATAGATATGTGTTTCACTGGGAGAGAAAAAAAAGTTCTTCAGAGAGGGATGTTTGGGATGGGTGTTCAGTGTTTCCTGCGAGAGTTAGCTGCGCCCGGGTATAGTCATGGCCTGGAGAGCGCCTCTGGGAAATGAACTCTTCTAGGTTTTATTAATCCAGGTTTTAGTGCCCTGATTTCGCAGGTGAAGGAACTGATAGGTAACTGCCCTTCTTGCTAGCTAGTCATTGCCGGAGCTGAGGCTAGAATTCTGGGCTTGTTAAAATTTTACTCTATTGAATATTGAAGTATAGTTGATCTACAGTGTTTTAACTTCTGCTCTGCAGCAAAGTGATCTAGCTATATGTGTGTTTTTCTCGTGTCCTTTTCCGTTATGACTTCTCATGGGCCCTGCATGCGGTTCCCTGTGCTGAACAGTAGGGTCTTGCTGTGCTGGTAGGATCCTATACAGACTGGTTTGCCTCTGCTGACAGCAAGCTCCCAGTCCCTCCCTAGCCCAGCCTCTTCCCCCTTGGCAACCGCAAGGCTGTTTTCTCCATCCTGAGTCTGTCTCTGCGTCAGAGATGCGTCCATCTGTGCCGTGTTTTGGATTCCACATGTGAGTGGCAGCGTGTTGTGTCTGTCTTTGTCTCTCTGACTGCACGTGGTATCATGATCTCTAGGTCCATCCCTGTTGCTGCAAACGGCATTGCTTCCTTTCTTTTTTAAAGGCAGAGGAGTGTTTAACTGTATGTGTATATACACCGCGTCTTCTTTGCCCTGATCTGTGGTGGCGCTTGTGCTGTCTCCGTGTCTGGGCTGCTGTAGACGGTGCTGCTGTGAACACAGGGCCGCATGTATCTTTGTGAATCTTAGTTCTATCTGGATCTGTGCCCAGGAGTGGGATTCCTGGTTTATGTGGCAACTCTGTTTTTAGTTTAAAAATCTCGGACTTGTGTTGTCCTTGACCAGGGCCAGTTCTCTGGGCCAAGCAGCCTTCCTCCCAGAGCTGGCTTGGAACAGCAAGAGAATTCTGGGGCTTTCTGCAGTAAAACTGCGGATGTAAATCCCTAGAGTTCCTTGCACAGTAAAGGGAAAAGTTATCATTATACGTCCCCAAGTGTCAGAGGTAAAGTCCTAGTCACAGCACAGCTCAGCAGCTGTGCTCCCAGTGAGGAGCACAGGCTGCACTTTTCATGGGCTCAGCTCTGTCCTGTCCTGCGGGCCAAGGGGTGTAGTGCCCAGGAGCTCAGTGCCCAGTGGCGCGTGTTACAGGTCTAGACTCCTGGGGGTGAGGTGCAGGAAAGTGGAGCCCGAGTCCCCTTCCCGAAAGAGTCCTCATCAGGGCCGTGCTGGCCTTGAGTGTGTGGGATGAATAATAGATTGACGGATGCTGAGGACCACTCCCGTCTTCCAAAGTGGAGCCAAGGAAAGAGAGAGCCCTGAAGGGGTGGCGATGGTGAGGCTCTGCCCTTGTAGCTGCAGCCACAGCTGGCCGCGTGGCCGACTGAGACCCCCGGGGGCTGAGATGAGGTGGCCTCCGGGCGCCCAGCAAGCAGCAGTGTGCGCTTGCGGTTGCTCTGTGCCGGTGGAGGAGGGTGTCCGCAGGGACTGCGCCTGTGGCAGAGGGGACAGTGTGAAGCTCGGCCCTCCCGGGGGGAACTCGGGGTCGGGGAGTTGGCAGACGTGGGACTCAACCCTCGGTCTCCAAAGAAGCGTCTGACCTAGGTGACGTCATTATCAAAAGGGTGGTTTATTTTGGACACTTGGGCCAGTCAGGTTTCTCCCCCCAGAAATGGATGAATTTTGCTTAGAATTAATCATAATTTTGGCTTTTTTCATTCCATCATTTCAAGTACATCCCAGTAACATGGGATTTCTAGAACTTTTGATTTATTAATATTTTGCTATGTCATAGTTAAAGGTCAATTTTTATGCCATCAGTAATAACTTAATGTCTTTAATCTGAAGTGATAATTTTTTTTTAACTGAAGCATAAAAATGGGACTTGATTGTCATGGTTTTGTTTCTTTGTTAATAATTCTGTTTAGCTGAGTGACGTGCAGGTCTTCAGGTAGACCTGTGGCCTTACCTGGGTAAAATGTGGATATTCATCTAGGCGTGTGCTCAATGAAGTCTTTGAGTGATGAAGACATTTTGGGGACAAGTTGAAATTTCAAGAAATCATTTTATATTGTTAAGAAATAATTGGAGAGAATCTGTCTTTGTCCAAATCAAGTTACTTAGGAAAGGATCAGTAGACATGTATACACTGCTGAATTTAAAATGGAAAACCAGCAAGGATTTACTGTCTAGCACAGGGAACTCTGGCACTGTTATGTGGCAGCCTGTCTGGGAGGGGAATTTGGGAAGAATGGATACACGTATATGTATGGCTGAGTCCCTTTGCTGTCTGTCTGGAAATTACCGACATTGTTAATTGGCTATGTGGTGGTGGTTTATTCAATAAGTCGGGTCCATCTCTTATGACCCCGTAGACTGTAGCCCATCAGGCTCCTCTGTGCCTGGGGATTCTCCAGGCAAGAATACTGGAGTGGGTTGGCATTCCCTTCTCTAGGGGATCTTCCCATCCCAGGGATTGAACCCAGGTCTCCTGCATTGCAGGCAAATTCTTTACCATCTGAGCCACCAGGGAAGCTCATACCCTGTACCGCTTATACCCCATACTGCTCATACCCCACTGGCTATATCCCAGTACAAAATAAAAAGTTAAAAAAGAAAGTGGTATATCAGCCCCGTCTCTCCCCAGTCTGTGAACTGATCTCAGGACGGGCAGGGCCGGGTCTTCTGCTCGGGGCTCTCCCCCCCCGCGTCCCCTCCAGGACGGGGTACACCCAGAGCACGACTGCCTCTCGGCAGGCTTCCTGTGTTGCCAGGCCTGGGGCTCCGGCTCACACTTCGTTCTCTGTTGCCAAGAGCTGCCTGACCTTACAGGCTGTCATGAGGATGGAAAGGCGGTGAAACCTTTTGAAAAACACAAATGTTGAAAAATGGGTGAACTGGTGTGGCCTTGGAGCTTGTGTGGGTTATAAGTGACCATCACTTGACTTCACGAGCTACTCATACGATTAGAAGTAACGTGAGTGCGAGTGAGCCCTGCGTGTGCAGCGAAGGAGCCCTGCCGCAGCCGGTTCCTGGACACAGCTCCCTCTAAACAGGGCCATGTGAGCTCACAAGCTCTGCTGTTGTCTTTCCCCATAAGGAAGCTGTGAGAGGAGGTGTCAGCCGTGAGGATGTTAACGGCGATGTTTCCTGTTTCCAGATACATAGATCAAGGGCGAAACCCCCAGCTCTACACCAAAGAGTGCCTGGAGAGGGCCCTGGCTAAGAATGAGCAAGTTAAAGGCAAGATTGACACAATGAAGGTAAGGTTCTTACGATCGGAAAGTGATGTCAGAACATCAGGAAATGCTCACAGAGCAAATTTGGCTGAAAGACTCTATGAGGCTTCAGCTGTTTGGCCGCGTCTGCGCTTGGCGATTCTGAATCGTGTAACAGGTTGCTGCTCGGTTGCTGATTAGTTGCTGCGTCAGGTCTGACTGTGCGACCCCATGGACCGCAGCACGCCAGGCTGCCCTGTCCTCCACCCTCCCCCTGAGTTTGCTCAGACTCCTGTCCGTCGAGTCGGCGTTGCCGTCCAACCGTCTCAGCTTCTGCTGCTTTCTTCTCCTTTCTCCTTAATCTTTCCCAGCATCAGGGTTTTTTCAGTGAGTCAGCTCTTCACATCAGGTGCAAAGGATTGGCGTTTCAGCTTCAGCATCAGTCCTTCCAGTGAATATTCAGGGCTGATTTCCTTTAAGACTGACTGGTTGGATCTCCTTGCAGTCCAAGGGACTCAGGAGTCTTCTCCAACACCACAGTTCAAAAGCATCAGTTCTCCAGTGCTCAGCTTTCTTTATGGTCCAATTTCACATCTGTACATGACTGCTGGAAAAACCATAGCTCTGACTGTATACAGACCTTTGTAGGCAAAGTGATGTCTCTGCTCTTTGATTTGCCGTCTAGGTTTGTCAGAGCCTTCCTTCCAAGGAAGTAGGTAATAAAATTAAATACCTTGGAGACGTGTCATAGCGTAAAAAAATGAAACGATGTGGCAGTCTTTTAGGAAAGTCCCAGGTAATTTTTGTAGTGTTAGCTGTTGTTGACTTAACTGCTGTTTCCATCTGTAAGGTTTTAATGTCTCCAGCCTGCATGGGGTGCTCTCTGCGTCCCTCAGTCAGGCCCGTCCCTGCCACTGCAGGTCGTGGGCCTGGAGGCTTCTGTACCTTCCTCCTCTCCTTCTCGGGATCCTCGCCAGCGGCCAGCTCACGCCCCCTGTACCCGATTCCCTGCTCTCCACGGAGGCCCTGGTCTTTCCATGTCCCTGGTGTTGATGAAGTCCAGAAGGCTCTGCCTCTTGAGCGTGATGCCTGGACTTGTTTCCTTACACTGACTTGCTCGTGATTCAGATTGTGGGGCGGGTGTCGCCACCCCTTCCCATTGGCCTCCGACAGGGAACCCCCCTGCCTCCACCCTGGTCTTCATTCCGGCACGGCCTGGTGACCTGGAGCCCCTCCCGGGCCACTCCCCTGCCGTCTCCTCTGCTGGGAGCCCTGCACCTCTGTGCTCTGCCCACCCTCCGGGGTCCGCATCTCTCCCCCTTTGAGAGGCCTCGCGGGCCAGCCTTCTCTCCATCCCTGCCCCATGACCCCCATGGCCTGAGCCCTGTGTCCCCCGCGGCCCGAGCCGCAGGGGACCAGGAGCACAAGGCGTGTGTTGCCGCTGCTCCCAGGTGCAGCCTGCCATGTGGTGTCTGGCGTGCTGCGGAACGGCTGCGTGGGGATGGCGGTGACAGCCGTCCTGTGTTCAGGGCAGGGGCCCTGCCCCGGTGCGGCTGTGCTGTGTTGGCTCCTGTGGCGCCCACGGCCCCACTTCTGCTTTGTCAGCCGGAGCCCTCGCTGCTCTTGCACTGGGCATCATCTCCGTGAGCTGGGGTGGTTTGGACTGCTGTGTGGCTCAGCTGTGTCGTCCAGCAGGGGCCGCCACCTCAGGAGCAGGGTCGTGGCCCCTGCGGGGTGCGCTCCCGGGTCCCCACGCTCCCATCTTCCCCGCCGTCGGGAAGGTTGCCCGCCCGCCCACCAGCAGTGATGCTAGCGACTGTCTGTGCGGTTTGCGTTCCTTTCTTTGCCTCTTGGTGTCACTTCCTGTCACCGTGGACGCCTCACGGGACAGCTCGAGTGCCGGGTGGGCCCCGTGCCGAAGCCCACTCGAGCTCTGACTCCGACGGTCCCTGGAGTGCTGGTGCGCAGCCTCCTCTGAGGATGTCTTCCTGTCTTCACCTGAGGGCGGTATCTTTGTTTATCCCTGCTGTTCAGCTCTTTGTTAGACGAGGCTTTGAGCTGCTGGCCAGTATTTGCTGCATCTGAGGTCAGATTAAGACACACACACTGACAGCAGGGCTCACGCAGCCCCAGCGTTTGGGGAAGACCGGTTTCCGGGTGCTCCAGAAGCCTCCCCTGGGCTGTGCGCACAGCGACCGTGACGCGGGTTGAGTCAGTGATCGCTCAGTTAAANGTTAGACGAGGCTTTGAGCTGCTGGCCAGTATTTGCTGCATCTGAGGTCAGATTAAGACACACACGCTGACAGCAGGGCTCACGCAGCCCCAGCGTTTGGGGAAGACCGGTTTCCGGGTGCTCCAGAAGCCTCCCCTGGGCTGTGCGCACAGCGACCGTGACGCGGGTTGAGTCAGTGATCGCTCAGTTAAATATTCCGGGGAGATTCCTGTGCCATGTGCCGCGTGCAGAAGCCCTCTCTGCCCGGGCGCTGGCTCTTTGTTGTCAGAGGCAGGAGGGAAGAAACGGCGCTTGAGTGAAGCTTATCTTCCAGGCNCTCTTTAGTTCCTCTTCACTTTCTGCCATATCAACGGCTACATAAACAAGCCTCCTCAAAATGCAGTGACTTGAAACAACTACCTGCCTCTATTTTGCTCACAAATTTGAAACGTGGACTGTGTGTGACATTCACAACTTGCCCCCTGCTCCGTGTCACGCTGCCTGGATGACTTGGCTGCGTCCGGTGGATCTGCTTTCAAGATGGCTCACTCCCATAGCCATCACGTTGATAACGGATGTTAGCTAGGAGCCCAGCTAGACGGTGGGCTAGAAACCAGACCGCCTCTGCGTAAGTCTCTGAAGAGGGGCGTCCTTGCTTCATGGTGGCTGGGTTCCAGGGGCACATAGCTCAAGAGAAGTGGGCAGAAGTCGCACTGCCTTTTATGGCCTTGCCTCCAGAGTCCACGAGCATCTCTCCCACCATCACTGTCACAGAGATGGCTTCCCAGGGAGGGAACAAAACCCCAGTCTCTCAACGGGAGAAATGAGAAGCCACTTGTTGGAAGAACNTCCTTGCTTCATGGTGGCTGGGTTCCAGGGGCACATAGCTCAAGAGAAGTGGGCAGAAGTCGCACTGCCTTTTATGGCCTTGCCTCCAGAGTCCACGAGCATCTCTCCCACCATCACTGTCACAGAGATGGCTTCCCAGGGAGGGAACAAAACCCCAGTCTCTCAACGGGAGAAATGAGAAGCCACTTGTTGGAAGAACAAGTGAAATCGAGATCTTTCTAAGCCATTTTTGGAAAATTCAGTCTGTCACACGTCACGTTGGGAAAAAAATTATCTCTTGGGCTCTTCCTAGGACTTCAAGAATAGTTAAAATTATGAAATCTTTTATGTATTTAAGTCCATTGAGGATTAAAGCAGAGAAACATCTCAGATAGAATCTTTAATAGACACGATAAAATTCAACTTGATTTGCTGCTGTTGTTCGGTCCCTCGGTCGTGTCCGGTTTTTTGTGATCCCGTGCACTGCAGCACGCCAGGCTTCCCTGTCCTTCACCATCTCCCGGAGTTTGCTCAAACTCATATCTGTTGAATCGGTGATACCATCCAGCCATCTCATCCTCTGTCATCTCCTTCTCCTCCTGCCTTTAATCTTTTCCAGCATCAGGGTCTTGATTGATGGGTTAGGTTTTGTTTTGTTTGTTTGTTTGTTTTTTTAACAAAGAAATCTCTGAGAAAACTAATAGAGACTTCCTGGTCTTAATAGAGGGTAGAGACTATAACCTTAGAGAAGGCATTTGACCTAATGATAGAACTTTGGAAATATTCACTGAAATCATGGACAGGCCTCAATCTTCTCCATCACTCCCATTTTCAGCGCCGTGCTGGGGCAGCCAG
>SJYA01015084.1:0-10059 GCA_006410615.1 Neotragus moschatus
CAAGGCCAAATTTGCCTGTTACCCCAGGTGTTTCTTGACTTCCTACTTTTGCATTCCAGTCACCTATAACGAAAAGGACATCTTTTTTGGGGGAGTTAGTTCTAAAAGGTCTTATAGGTCTTCATAGAACCATTCAACTTTAGCTTCTTCAGTATTACTGGTTGGGGCATAGACTTGGATTACTGTGATATTGAATGGTTTCCCTTGCAAACAAACAGAGATCATGCTGTCATTTTTGAGACTGCATCCAAGTACTACATTTTGGACTCACTGACCATGATGGCTACTCCATTTCTTCTAAGGGATTCCCGCCCACAGTAGTAGATATAATGGTCATCTGAGTTAAATTCAACCATTCCAGTCCAGTTTAGTTTGCTGATTCCTAGAATGTTAAAGTTCACTCTTGCATCTTACACTGATACTAAAATTACTGTAAACAGCTCCACCCCAATACAAAATAATAAGTTTAAAAAAAAATTACTCTGGCATAAAATTTTATCGTTAACTTTCCTAAGCCTTACCTTATTATCCACTGATTTTATTCAATACCCAATCCAACCAAAATGCAGCCGAGGGATAGATACATCCAGGATGGTCTTGGTATCAGCTATGACCACTAACAAAGCCAGAAGACCACCATTCCAGCCCTCAGGAGTGATTGCACACAAGATAATATTTTCTGCCTTTTTATTTCTTATAAACTTCTCCATCTCTGCTACCCCTTTATCTAATACGGTTCCACACAGTGTCAAAAGATACACAGAAGTGAAGAGGGGAAAGGCACTTTAGTACTTATTCACACATTAGTTAAATCTAGTGACATGAAATGATATATTCAATTAAGAATGCTGCTGCCCTCACAAACACTTTACCTCGGTCAACAGGCGGTACAAGATGCCAACAATGGTTTTTGATTTTCCTGTTCCAGGTGGTCCATGAATCAGACAGATCTTGGCAACTGACGGGGAGTGTTTCACCATGGCATATGCAGTTTCTATCGCTTTCTTCTGGTCTTCATTGAAATCTTTTAAGTAGGCAACCTATATGAAAAACATTAGTGAGAATGACTTTTTCTTCCTGTGGTGGCCCAGGAAAGCAAGACAGGGGAAAAATCTGTGTGAATTGCTCCTGTCCTTCATCAGACAGAAGCTTTACGATCAGGCAAGACTCCAAAATGACCTTTAATCTAAGAAGTACATTCACTACTGGAAAGAGTCACTTAAAAGTGTCTACAGGCTTCAGTCCGTCTATAAATAAAACAATATTTTTATTTGTGATTCTTATAAAGATCACAAACTGTTTTGTACTCTTTATTCTCTGATTCTTCCCATTTTCCGATCTTCTGGTGGCTCAGACGGTAAAGCGTCTGCCTGCAATGTGAGAGACTCGTTCGAATCCTGAATCAGGAAGATCCCCTGGAGAAGGAAATGGCAATCCACTCCAGCACTCTTGCCTGGAAAATCCAATGGACAGAGGAGCCTGATAGGCTACAGTCCATGGGGTCACCAAGAGTTGGACATGACTGAGTAACTTCACTTTCTTCCCATTTTAGTCGATTCTCTCCCTTGACAGTAAAACCATTCCAAGACTTTCTTTCCTAACACAAGTGACAAGAGTGGAAAAAGCATGGATCTTGGTTCAGCTCCAAGTCTACAACTCAGTTTCACTCTCAAGCTATGTCTCTAAACTTACCTCTCTGGACTTCAGCCTCCACCAATTTTTATATAAATCTAGGATCCCTTAGAAGATGAGAATTGACTGAGAAAACACACATGGAAGCCCAAACACAAGGAAGGGGTTCAAATAACATCTTTCCCTTCACTTGTCTCTGTGTTAACTTCCTGGAACTTATACACAATTTTATAACGAGAAATATCCGTTCACACAATACAATAACTCCGTCTTTCAAAAGCTCCACTGGTCATTCAAATGCAAAATTCATTCCATTAAACCTATTCCTACTTTGTCATGCATTTTAACCACCTAAAAAGTTAAGCAGGATGTTCACCTAACATTGTAATGTTGTTCTTCAAGCATGCTTTCAATTCCTTATTGCACTCTACCTTCTTCCTGAGATAAGCCGACTAACACAAAGACATACTTTACAGCATTAAAGACCAGGTGGTAAACATGTCACTGGGCATACACTGTGACTAGGAAGTCTTTGCTGTGGACAAAAGGAACATGATGCTTTAACGTCGTGAGTTGAGATGTTCTGACTTTCCCTGTATCAAATGGTCATAACTCACAATTCTCTCAGATGTTGTAGTTAGTAAATCTTTTGTACAGAAGTCCATGGGGTTTGGATTCAGAATGGCTCTGGCCAGTTGGTTCCGACCACTCAGCAAAGACATGGCTTTCAACTTCCTTTGTGTAGTCACCAGAGAGCTGATTACAAAGCATTTCACGAGTTCATTTAAATTGACTGGTAAATTATCTTGAGTCTGGATGGAAACCGAACACTCAGATTTCCCATTATGCACTGTTACCAAGACAGAAAAAAAGCAATCTCGGTTACCAGTGAATGCTAGGTGTCCAGTTAAAAAGGTTATTCAGAACAAAGTGTTTTATAACATGTTTTCTACACATCATTCAAATAATTTACTCAGTGAAGGTAATTACTATTTATCTACTGAATGGCTCCTACAAACCAGGCAGCATTCCTATCCTTGGGAGGCTTATTTTTAAGGAGGAGGAGGCAGATTAATCAAATAAACATGCCAGGTGATGGTAAGCAGTATGAAGAATGCAGAGGAGGGGGAAGAGGAAGTGAAGAGGGATGTAAGGGACTGTTATGCAGACAAGAGAGTCAGGGAAGACCTTCCTGGTAAGATGACATTTGGGCACGGTCTTCATACGATGAAGCCATGTTGATAACTGGAAAACTATGTTACAGGCAGAGAATCAGCAACCGCAAAGGCAGCAGGGTGCCTGGATTATTGAGGAACAGAGAAAAGGCTGGTGTGGTGGGAGGAAGCGAGCTCAAAGCCTGAGAAAGCACTGGCGGCTGCTCTTCACAGGGCTCTGCAGTAATGACTCTGAGTCAGGTCAAGGGCTACAGGATAGCTCTGTGTAGGGAAGGGACCTGCTCTAATGCCCACATTAAAAGATCACTTATGGTGAATGAAGAATGCACTACAATGGGAAAAGCAAAAAGACCACTTAATCCAGGTGAAAGTGAATGGTCCTGTGGGCCAGAATGTAGTGGGAGAGGTGGGGCCAGGATGGAGGATACACTGCAAAGGATGGGCCAGGAATAGGACTTCCTGATGAACTGGCTGGAGCCTGTGAGGGAGAGAAAGACTCAAGCATGACTGAGGTTTGGGGTTGAGTAACTGGGAGAATGGAGGTCTGCATCTTATGATGGGAAAAATTGAAGAAACAGCACATCAGGCAGTAAATCAAGTGTTTCTTTTTGGAGTAGATTTTAAATGTCTAGTAATCTCCAAATGGAGATGGCAGAGTATTAGATACATGAAGAGCTCAGGGAAGGAGGCCACCTTTGAAACAGAACTCTGGCAAATGTAACCACCTCTCAGAGTCAAAAGCACAGACAAAGCTACGTATCCCCACAGCTCCTCTTCTACACACATCCTACATGAAAAGCTGAGCTGTGCTCACACGAGAATAAACACAGCACACCAGTTACGACACGGCACACTGCTGAACTTCCAACAGCTTTGTTGCTGTTTATAAGATGTAATGCAAAAAGGTGAAGAAGTAATGAAATCATATTCTCTTCACATAAGAGAGACTAAAAAAAGCAGCAATGTCAAAAGGGCAGCTTCACATATATAAAGAATATGGACTTTGCAGTCAAATAAAATTAGGTTTCAATTCTGAACCTACCATTTAATACTAAGGGTGACCTTGGATAAGTTATTCCACATCCTGACCTCTGATATCCCAACAAGCAGAACAGCTAATTATGCTTTGCAGGGCTCTGGGAAAAGACAGTAAACGTGCACAGGAAGGACAGGGCACACCATGCAGCACACAGTTGGTCCTCCTTAAATTCAAGCTAACATTATTTTTGTTAGGCTCCCTTAGGGAGAGAAGCCCCCACAACACAATGGAGGAGAGTGACAGAAACAGTAAAGCCCTCAAGGTGCCTTACAGTTAGTTACCTCTTTGGTCTGCTCATTAATCATTAGCCAGAAAACCAAAGCTGGAATGTGATTTAACAAATAGATGGCTTGCAAATTATCTGTTTTATAACAAACACTGATAGATGAAGGAATTTACTAGAAGGAGAAGACATTACAAAAGAAAGCTTTTAAATCTGAAGTCTAAAGCAAGAAATACTGGGCCTTTTCCAGCTGAGTCTAGAAAATCTAAAAGAGGTCTCAGAAAGGTAAATCATCAACCTCACAAACACAAGTCTGATAAATGTGCACCAGCTAAATATACAGCAAATACATACTGGTGAAGCCTAATCTAGAAGGAAACGAGAAGACAAGTTTCTGACAGACTTCTCTACAGAGTTCCACGAGGTACTCACTGACAGAAGTACGGCGGAATTTATGAACATAGCCACAATAATATTCACAGGCATCGTCCAGATGACTCCACTCTAAATCTTTCTTCTCCTCATTGAGTCTTTCAGGAGCCAAAAACACCAAATCATTTTCCCTTGGATGAAGCTGTTTAGCTAGTTCACATTCCTCAAGATAAACTGTAAAACAGTAAGAAGTCAGCATTTATTCTAACAGAATAAATTTACATAAGATTAACTAAAGGGATATTAAATCCTTGTACTAAGAGTTCAAGGAAGTAGACAGCACTGGTAGACTTTGTATACACTTCAAAAATGATGGTCTAAGCCAGTGGGCATTTTCAAATATTGATCACAGAGTATTATAAAGCTTTTCTTAAAAATTTACTGCTACAACACCAAAATAGATGAAGTCATAATATTCAAAAGAAGTTAATAAATTTCCTTTCCTTGAAACTTACCTTAGTTTTAATCAAAAAAATTCTCACTTTTGTGCTCTACTTTCAAAATCCCCAGAGAAAACCTGGAAACAAATTCAAGTTCATAGAAGCATTTTGAGCCTACTGGTGGCATTTCAAACAAGGGGAAAGGACAGCAGTAAAATAAATGGGGCTGGGAAAACAGCAAGCTCTAATTAAAAAGTTCAGTCCCAACTTTCCCAATTCTCAACAAACTACAACTTTTTTTTCCCCTCTAAAACTTACACAGGAATGCAAAGCGACAAGAATAGCCAATGTACTCATAAGGCAAAACAAGCTAAGAGGACTTGTTTACTAAAACTTATTCTAAAGCTTAACTAATCAAGCAACGTGATATGAGCACTGAGGTAATGATCTGACAGAGAAAGGCGTCCAGAAAATACCAGTGCATTAAATAGCCACTAGATTTATGGCAAACATGGCACTACAGACCATGAAGAAAGGATAGTCTTTTCAATTAAGAGCAGTGGGATAATTACATCTCCATTAGGGAAAAAAAATGAAACATGGCCCTTACATCTTACTCATGCACAAAATCAATTCCAGGTTGACAAAAGAGTGAAGCCTCTAGAAAAGAGATTGGCAAACTTTCTGTAAAGAGTCAGATTTTTCTTTGCAGGCCACATATGGAATCTGTTGCATATTCATCATCACCATCTTTTTTTCAAAACCTTTAAAAAATATATAAAACCCTTACTCTAGGGCAATATAAAAACAGGATATAGGGTAGATGTGCATGCTGTTGTTTGCTGGAACCAGTTCTAGGTGTTAAGATAATATATTTATGACCTGTAGCAGGAAAAGGTTTCTTCAATGAGTCACAGAGCATTCCATAAAAAAATACACAAATGTATTTATGTTAAAAATAAATTCTAAACAAGAATTTTAAAGACATCTCTACGAGAGTCATAATGCAAGCCAAAGTGGGAGAATGTTTTATATCCAAATTATACAAAGAACTTGCTACAAATCGGTAAGAAAAAGACAAAAGAAAATGAACAAGTCTTCTGGCTTCCCCAAAGAGGTTACTTAAGCATCTACCAAATATACGAAAAGGGGGCTCAAGCTCATCATAGCAAAATAACAGGTTAAATTAATAGCACAATTGATACAAATGTGTTGGTATAAACATGAAACCATGTGACTTCCATACACCGGTGGGGGTGCATAATTTCTGTATAAACTGGCTTGCATTATCTACTTCAGCTGAACTCATACAACTCATTTCAGGAGACAAGATTACAAAAATCCCTTCCCATGACACTAGAGACACATGAATGACCACAGTGGCATTATTCATAAAATGCTGTGCGTGAAAGAGTTATTAACATATCAGGCCTGAGGCTTCTGTCCTTAGAAAGCTTACAAGTTGCCCCCCAACTGGCATCTGAGAATTTGGATTTCCAGACAGTTCTCATTCACTGATGACAATGGTACACTGCATCTAACCTGTTTACCAAATTCTTTCTCTGTGGTTTATGTCAAACACCCACTTTGCTTCGGGAAAGTGATGAATCTGGAATGGGCAGAGGGTGTTGGAGGCAGAGTCCCTCAGCTTCCCTGGTAGGTAACATGTCACATGTACTGTCACACCTCACCAGTGGGACAATTACGTGCCTGTTGTGTGACTCCACTGGGAAAGGACTCTTGAAGGTTGCTCTTGGTCTGCTTTAGACTTCACCCATGTGCTTAGTCCCCCTTTGCCAATTTTATTTTGTATCCTTTCACAATAGGAAGTCATAGCCATGCTGTGAATATAATTCCTGTGAGTTGTCCTAGTGAATCTCTGAACCTGGGGTTGGGGTTGTGGACTCCTGTACACAGACCAAAACTGATGGAAAAAATGCCCATTAATGGAAATTCCCTGTTGGTCCAGTGGTTAGGACAAGCCACATGGCTTGACCAAAAAATAACAATCTCCATCAATGATAAAACTGTGATGTAGTTATACACTGAAATACTACTACAGCAATGAAAACAAATACTGAAGATACATACAAAATTGATGAATTACACACATGTTAAATGAAAGAAGTCAGAAACAAGAGAGAAGACTATGTGATTCTACCATATAATCAAGATAAATGGCAGATAAATCAGTTAAATATTAAAAAATATAAAATTACTACTAGAAAATATGAAACTATTTAATTTCTAAAACCAAAATTTGAATAGTAAAGTTTATGAACATAAGATAAAAACTGCCTCAAAAACCAAACGTGAAACTGAACACAAATAATGAAACTAAAAAAAAAAGTTACAACAAATGCACACAAATAAGAAAACAAACTTCCTAACAGAAAAATGACAGATGGTATGCAGAGACAATTATGTGGCCGTTTCCTACCCTTGAGAATATAAAAGGCCACTTAAGACTTGGGGACAAAATGTATAACCTCAAATGAGATACAGTTCCCATGTAAAACTGGGGAAAAGTTTAAACTAGCAAATGAGGAGAGATACAGTCTTATGTTCTTATGTTAGACGTGACAATGGAATTCTTTTTGGTAGACAGAGGCAATATGAATCAAAAGTCTTTTTTAAAAATTTTACTTTATTTTACTTTACAATACTGTATTGGTTTAGCCATACATCAACATGAATCCACCAAGGGTGTACACATGTTCCCACCTCCCTCCCCATACCATCTCTCTGGGTCATCCCAGTGCACCAGCCCCAAGCATCCTGTATCGTGCATCGAACCTAGACTGGCAATTAAAAATGCATACACTGTGATCCAGGCAAAAGGATTTATTCAGTGTAATAGTGAAAAACCATAAACAATATACATATCTAACTAGAAACTGGTTAAACAGAACTATGGAACATGCCAACAATAATTACAAATGCTGAAAAGACATTTACAACAGATTAAGTAAAAATAAGTCAAATGTAAGCTTCATGAAGGCAGAATTTTATGTTCTCATCCCAGCTACATATCTGGCATCTAGAATCACACACTATCAGGCAGTAGTACACAGTCAATAAATATTTGCTGAGGTAAGTAAATTAAAAATGTCACAAAACTGGTAAAATAACCCTACCACCTCCCCACACTTTACACACAGATGAGGAGCAAGTCTAGCCGTAATATATGCACTACTAATTATCCTCATTAAGTAAGACTTTAAACATATTCTACATAAGATTCAACTTAGGAAACCTATATCCCAGAAAATTCAAACAATTATCCTGCTCCCTCAAAAGAAATCTCTCCAAGTATTACATGACACAGTGCAAGTTACTTAAGAAAGAACTTACCCACAAACTCCCAGTATTTTTTATAATCACCAGGATATTTTCGTAAATGCAACTGATAGAATTTCTCTTTGTTTGGAGAGCTGATCCATTCCTGCGCCACCTTGGTAAAGCAAAAAAAGCAAATTAAGAAAGCAAAAACATCTGAAAATTTTTCCAAACTAAGCAACAACAAATTCCAGAACCTAGAAATCCCAGGTGACAGAAATAGTAAAAATTAACTCGGGACTTCTGGTTCCCAGCTTGGCATATATGGAACTTAAAAATCAGCCCATCCTAACAAGTATAAACAGACAAAAAGGTGGATACAGACAATCAAGACTTATCAGAGCAGAAACCCTTAAGCAAAAACCTCCATGCCAGGAAGAAAACCTGAACTGGATTTGGCAAACTGTTGGAGGCTCAGTATAAACGGCTCTGAATGCTTAAAAACCCTAGGGCGACCCAGTCATAAGGGACATCCCACACTCTACTGAGTTTCACATCTAGGAGTTCTAATAGGCCCCCACAGTAAATGTAGGAGAAAATTCCCTGTGTCCTTTGGTGGGGGATGGGGAGTGTATATAGCAGTGTTGAGGGTTAGGAATTTTAGAACCATTTTAAAATACATCACAGTGTTCTGACCTTAAAAAATTTTTTTTTCACTGGAGGATAATTGCTTTACAATGTTGTGATGATTTCTGCTGTATAAGCACCTGAACCATCTATTAAATATATATCCCCTCCTTCTTCAGCCTCCCTCCCACCTCCATTCTAACCTTCTTAACACGGCTTTGATCTATACAAAAACTTTTACCAGAGCCAAACTTGCTGGATGACAATGGGTGAGATGCCTGGATGGCATCACCAACCTGATGGACATCAGTCTGAGCACGCTCCAGGAGTTGATGATGGCCAGGGGAGCCTGGTGTGCTGCAGTCCATGGGGGTCAGAGTCGGAGACAACTAAGCAACTGAACTGAACTAAAATTTGCTAGGTTTTTATCAGAGCCTAACCTACTTAGGGGAAGAAAACCTACTCCAGACCATTCTAGTCATCCTGTCTCACCTGAGGAGGCAGGAAGAAACCAAGATGAATGAGTGTGAAAGCCAGAAGCAAAGGCTCACTAAAAGACTGACACCTGGGCTTCCCTGGTGGCTTAGTGGTAAAAAAAAATCTTGCTGCCAATGCAGGAGACATGGGTTAGACCCCTGATCGAGGAAGATCCCATATGACAGGGAGCAACTAAGTGCTCGCACCACAACTACTGAACCTGTGCTCTAGAAACCAGGAATTGCAACCCACCCTAGAACTTGTGCTCTGCAAAAAGAGCATCCACTGCAATGAGAAGCCCTTGCACCACAACTAGAGAGCAGCCCCCACTCACCACAACTAGAGAAAAGCCTGAGCAGCAACGGAGACTCAGCACAGGCGGAAAATAGAANCCAGGAATTGCAACCCACCCTAGAACTTGTGCTCTGCAAAAAGAGCATCCACTGCAATGAGAAGCCCTTGCACCACAACTAGAGAGCAGCCCCCACTCACCACAACTAGAGAAAAGCCTGAGCAGCAACGGAGACTCAGCACAGGCGGAAAATAGAAAAGACTGACAACTTATCACAGGACTATGGTGTGCTCTCCCTCCCCCATACCTCAGTACTATTTACTAAAGGTCTATTTACTGTTCTTTTTATTTAGTAGATCAAATCCTGCCAGGGTCCAGCCCCAGCGGGTCTAGGGAATTCGAAGCGTGGACAGCATCGGCGTCTTAGAAAAAAGTATTAATAGAAGATTAGATTAGGAAGAAATAGTGTAGTAGGAAAATTAAGTGGAGAAAAGAGGTTGAAT
>SJYA01015085.1:0-10062 GCA_006410615.1 Neotragus moschatus
GAGGGAGAGGGTGGGATGATTTGGGAGAATGGCACTGAAACATGTATACTGTCATGTAAGAAACAAATCACCAGTATATTTCGATACAGGATACAGGATGCTTGGGGCTGGTGCATGAGGATGATCCAAAGAGATGATCATAAGGATGATCCAGAGAGATGATATGGGGTGTGAGGTGGGAGAGGGGTTCAGGATTGGGAACTCAGGTACACCCATAGCAGATTCATGTCAATGTATGGTAAAACCAATACAGTATTGTAAAGTAAAATAAAGTAAAAATAAAAATTAAAAAAAAAAGGAAATTAAAAACAAGGAAAAAAAATAGCACAGATGAATCTACCAACAAGGCATAAACAGAGACATAGATAGAGAACAAATGTCTGGACACTAAGGAGGAAAAGAGGGTGGCAGGAACTGGGTGATTGAGATTGACATATATGCGTTGAAAGTGAAAGTGAAATCACTCAGTCGTGTCCAACTCTTTGCGACACAATGGAAACCAGGCTCCTCCATCCATGGGATTTTCTAGGCAAGAGTACTGGAGTGAGTTGCTATTTCCTTCTCCAGAGAATCTTCCCAACCCAGGGATCAAGCCCAGGTCTCCCACATTGTAGACAGACACTTTACCATCTGAGCCACCAGGAAAATTCATATGCATTACTATGTATAAATCAGTTAATGAGAATCTACCATATAGTACAGTGCTTTTGAACTGTGGTATTGGAGGAGACTCTTGAGAGTCCCTTGAACTGCAAGATCAAGCCAGTCAGTCCTAAAGGAAATCAGTCTTGAATATTCATTGGAAGGACTGATGCTGAAGCTGAAATGGAAACTGAAACACTTTGGCCAGCTGATGTGAAGAACTGACTCACTGGAAAAGACCCTGATGCTGGGAAAGATTGAAGGCAGGAGAAGAAGGGGACAACAGAGGATGAGATGGTTGGATGGCATCACCAACTCAATGGACATGAGTTTGAGCAAGCTCCGGGAGTTGATGAAGGACAGGGAAGCCTGGTGTGCTGCAGTCCATGGGGTCACAAAGAGTCAGACACAACAAAGTAACTGAATTCAACTGTATAGCCCAGGTTACTCTACTCAGTTCTCTGTGGTGACCTAAATGGAACAAAAGTACAAAAAAGGGAGGACATGTGTATACATATGGCTGGTTCACTTTGCTGTACTGCAGAAATCAACACAACAATGTAGAGCAACTATACACCAAAATAAATAAAAACAAGCTTCAGTGAGTAGAGGAGGATAAAAAGAGGCTGAAGGTCTCAGGGAAGGTGTGAGAATTGCCATCTAAAAGGCACCGACATACTCTGAACCACGTGAATGTCTTCCTATTCAAAACAATGAAGGAAATGATGAAAAAACATCCCCCAACTAGGTAGAGCTGGATGAAGAGGAACCTAGTTTCTGCAAGAGGCCTTCCTGCCCTTGGTGGAGCTTGGACTTAAGCTTTGGGTAGCTCATTGAACACAGGGATAATGGGAGAGTGAAGAGCCCACAGTTCAGTCACTGGCAGCACTCAGGGCTTCTGAACCACTGCCAGATGAAGCACGTCCTCACCAGGCACCTCTCCTTTACCATAGCCAGAGCACATTGCTCTGCCTCCCCCCAGGGGCCAGGATGCTCAAGACCCCCCATCCTCATCAGTTACCAGAATCTTCCAGAAGCTGGCTTTAATTTTCACTATGGAAGGGCAGAAAGGGGAGGACAGAGTTGATTAAGTAAACTTCTATTAAAGGAGGAGTAAAGCCCCGGAGGTCAAACAGTATGGAACAGATACCTGGCTGGTTGCCAAGTTAAGCTTGGAAACTCCTCCCACAATACACCACTGAGAAATATGTCCAATTGTGAATATGGCCAGCTTCAAGTTGTATAATCATGTTCGTTTCTTTTTTTTTTTTTCCTGCTCTTTACACTTTGATGTGCAATCCATTTTTTAATGAGTATAGATTACCTTTAAAAACCAAAAACTACTCCATACATTATCCAAGATGTATATATTGTATACACCTTGAATATAAAAACCAACTCAAACCACTATTCTTATGTAATCCAGAAACTNTTTTTTTTTTTTTTCCTGCTCTTTACACTTTGATGTGCAATCCATTTTTTAATGAGTATAGATTACCTTTAAAAACCAAAAACTACTCCATACATTATCCAAGATGTATATATTGTATACACCTTGAATATAAAAACCAACTCAAACCACTATTCTTATGTAATCCAGAAACTTTGAAAGATGAATAAAGGAAGGATTTCCCTGGTGGCCCAATGGTTAAGACTTTGCCTTCCTAGGCAGGGAGTGCAGGTTTAATCCCTGGTCAGGGAGCTAGGATCCAACATGTCTCACAGCCAAAGAACGAAAACATAAACAACAAAAGCATTGTAACAAATTTAATCAAAACTTTTAAAACTGGTTCACATTAAAAAAGAAGAAAAAATCTAATGAAATTGAGATGGGTAGCATAAGAATTTTACAGTTGTAAACAAGAAATATAAGAATACTATAATTTTTTAAAACTTCTTCTGTATTGCTGAAGATGCTACATGACTGTAGGTCACTTTGACTTACCTAGTCAGGATGGGCCCAGTGGAACTGTCCACAGTTCCTGAGCAGGAAAGTGCAGTAATTAAAGAGATGCCTTCATTGGTCCTATGCTCTCCAGCCAACTAAGCTTCCCTGGTGATTCAGTGGCAAAGAACCTTCTTGCCAATGCAGGAGACTTGGGTTTGACCCCTGGGTCAGGAAGATTCCCTGGACAAGGAAATGGCAACGTACTACAGTACTCCTGCCTATGAAATCCCATGGACAGAGGAGCCTGATGAGCTTCAGTCCATGGTATTGCAAAAGAACTCAACAAGACTGAGTACACACACATGCATGCGCACACACTCTCTCTCTCTCACTCTCTGTCTCTCTCCAGCTGAGAGTCATATTCCTTCCTACTGTCTTCCTCTTCCTGGATTTGAAACTTGATATCCACCAAGTCAAACCACTTTTCAGCCTCCGCTCTCTAAACCCAAATGCTGATGATAGTCCTATTTATCTCAGAAACTTAAAAATACAGTTTGAAACTCAACAAACTTTTTTCTCAGGTTCTTAGTTAATCCTGAGAAAAGTAACCTAACATTCAAATCACTCGAATAGGCTTGGGCATAGCTAAGGCTAAGTTTCTTACCATTTCACAAACGGTTTTATTTAAAAGATCACCAGTAAAGTTAGATGCAAACCTTTAATTCTTGAAAACAGTATAGCAGACATTGATATTTACAAGGAATCTATCCTAAAGCCTTCCTGAGTCCCAAACTTGGAAACAGAACTATGGTACAAAACTTTCCCTCTTTTAGGCAGGACTCTTGACTGTAAATTATATTAATAGAAACCCAAACGACAGAAAAGGGAGTGTGCTGGAGCACAGAATTCAAAGAATAGTTGCACAACTAATTTCAGAAAGAGGTGCAGTAAGCTTCCCTGAAAACAAGACCAAAGATATATACAAGATCAGGACTCTGCCTGTCTCTCATTCATGCATCTCACTACAAGCTATTTTCATTGCCTACCCCACATGGCAGGAGATATGGCCACTAAGAGGTTAAGGATCTCTTCTGACAGTAAACTTCCATCTGTTTCCACTTGTAAATTCAAAAATTCTGAGACAAGTCTCTGATTGGCAAGTGACTGTCAGGCATTCACCCTGAGCCAATCAACTGTAAGAATGTAGAAGCTCTGGCTGAATTATGTGGTTGAAGTGGAGGCGCCTTGGTTCTCAGAATGCATTGGGTGTGGGACAGATCAAAATAAATAAGAAAACAAAGAAAAGGCTACTACATTTCAGTAAAAAGGAACAATGTAAAACTGGAAAATGTAAGTGGCATTTCAGACCTTTGTGGGAGTCATTTAAGTTTTTATGAAAGCAGTGATGCAATGAGTCAAAGAGGCTGAGTGCTCTCAGAGTTGAGACTTCCCTCCTTCAGGGCACATGCAATTCAAGATTGTTCTGCCTTGGCAAAATCCAGTGTTATGTGTCACTGCCCTCCAATTGCTCCCAGATTATAAACAACTGAGAGTCAGTATACCTCTGAAAAAAGCATTTTCGATGGCAGGTTCTTCTCTGAAATGAAAATATTTACTATGTGAAGGGGGATTCTTTGGTGGCTAAGATGGTAAAGAATCTGCCTGCAAAGCAGGAGACCCCAGATCTACTTTTGGGTGGGGAAGATCCCCAAAGGGAATGGCTACCTACTCCAGTATTCTTGTCCAGAGAATCTCATGGACAGAGGACCCTGGAGATCATTATGTAAATGGAAAAATGGTTGTCAATGAGCCTGCAAGCTGACTCTTCTTGACACCTCCTGCTCCTGCCCACCTACTCAATGGTCAACCAACCCCTATTGTTTCTGGCAATAGCTATCCTCCACTGAGTCTCTTTTCCCCCATGTAGGTCTGTCCTGGTGGTTCAGAACCCCAGTGACCAGGCTGAATCACTGGTATATAGTAGAAAGAGAAATATGATGCCAAGGATATTGGGTGCCAAATACCTATCAAGAAATGAAGGATTTTTAGTCCCAAAATATAGGATTAATGAAGCCAAGATTAGGAAAATGACAAAACAAGAGCAAGGGTTTTGGAACCAGATAGGTCTAGTTTGAATCTACCCCTGTTACTTACTCTGCAAGACCATGGGAGTTATTCATGTTATCCAGGACCTGTGGGGATGATTTTCTTATCAAATATACATAATATTGTCTTACAGACTTATTTATGAAGATTAAATCAGGTGACAGATTTTTAGATGCCAAGATAGTAATGGACTTCAATATATGGGATAATATTAGAAGACTCTTGCTAACCTTACAAAGGTCAACATACAAACACAAGTGGACTGCAGATGGCTAGGAGGTTAAATCTGCACCCCTCTTACTGTCTTGCTTTAGTTCCCAAATATCTGCCTTTTCCCCCTCTAAGCCTGAAAAAACTGTTTAAATAATAGTTCTTTGCTTTCTTTATTAAGGACTGTTTTGATGCAGAACCATCATCTAAAGAAAAAGATTTGGAGTCATTCTTTCTTGGGATGGAGTAAAGACAGATGCTGTATTTAAGGAGACAGAAACATCTGATAATGTTAATTCCTTGAATTTTTTATTAAAATTTGAGTAACTTAATTCATCTTCCGAGAACATTGTTTAACTTAATGATGGCAGGGGAGGGGTAAGTGGCATGTGCCAGTAAATTTGAATGTTTGAAGGATTATGACTAAATTGGGGTATGAGAAAAAAAGACAGAAATTCAGAAAGTCAAATACATATTTTTCCTGAATGATCTTATGACACAGATTGTAATATGAATATGCTGATAGAAGATGGAATTTAAAAAGTTACTGCAATATTAAACATGGATTCAACAATAAATTCTTTGTGAATTTTTTTAAGTCAAATTCAATATAGGGTAAATCTCATTGTGACCTATTGAGCATAATGAGGTCAACAAAATCTGAGACTCTGTAACCAAGACACGCTTCTTATTTTTTTCCTAATTCAAGGATCCTAAAAGATCATGAATAGGGACATCAATTCTGGTACTAAAAATAAATACTATGTTGCTTTCTCCATTTAAAGGTAAAATTTATAAGACTCTATATCTGAAACCTCTTATTTGTATTCTAGAAATGTGCTACTATCTTTCTACTATAGGAAAGAAGTTGCTACTATGTTGTTTGTTTCCTAGCAAACAACCAACATAAAATGTGATAAGTGAGAAAAGTATAAAACGTTGTTGAAAGAAATTAAAGAACATCTAAATAAATGGAAAGAATCATGTGTTCACAGATTGGAAGATTTAATGTTGTTGAGATGATAATACTACCCAAATCGACATATAGATTCAACGAAATCACTAGCAAAATTTCAAGGATGTGGGGTGGTTTGTTTGTTTTTGCAAAAATTGAAAAAATCCATACTGAAATTCATATGGAAATTTCAAAGGATCCAGAATAACCAAAATAATCTTGAAAAAGAAGAACCAAGTGAAGGATTCACATCACCTGATTTTAAAACTTATTATAAACATAGAATAATCCAACTGCTGCTGCTGCTGCTAAGTCACTTCAATAGTGTCCGACTCTGTGTGACCCCATAGACGGCAGCCCACCAGGCTCCCCCGTCTCTGGGATTCTCCAGGCAAGAACACTGGAACTGGTATAACAAGATACATATAGAGCAATGGAACAAAGTTTAGCGTCCATAAATAAACCTTCACATTTATAGTCAATTGATTTTGACAAGTGGGCCAAGACCATAAATAAGGAAAGAACAGTCTCGTCAATAAGTGATACTGGGAAAACTAAAAACCACGTGCAAAAGAATGAAGTTGATCCTTGCCTTATACCATATATAAAAGTAATTAAAAACTAACCAAAGATCTAAATTTAAGAGCTAATATTATCAGATCCTTAGAAGAAAATGTAAGGAAAATTTTGTATAGCCTTGGATTTGTCAATGGTTTCTTAATTATAACTCCAAAAGCACAGGCAACACAAGAAAAAGCAGATAAATGGGACTTCATGAAAACTAAAAATGTCTTTGCACCAAAAATCTCTGNCTTATTATAAACATAGAATAATCCAACTGCTGCTGCTGCTGCTAAGTCACTTCAATAGTGTCCGACTCTGTGTGACCCCATAGACGGCAGCCCACCAGGCTCCCCCGTCTCTGGGATTCTCCAGGCAAGAACACTGGAACTGGTATAACAAGATACATATAGAGCAATGGAACAAAGTTTAGCGTCCATAAATAAACCTTCACATTTATAGTCAATTGATTTTGACAAGTGGGCCAAGACCATAAATAAGGAAAGAACAGTCTCGTCAATAAGTGATACTGGGAAAACTAAAAACCACGTGCAAAAGAATGAAGTTGATCCTTGCCTTATACCATATATAAAAGTAATTAAAAACTAACCAAAGATCTAAATTTAAGAGCTAATATTATCAGATCCTTAGAAGAAAATGTAAGGAAAATTTTGTATAGCCTTGGATTTGTCAATGGTTTCTTAATTATAACTCCAAAAGCACAGGCAACACAAGAAAAAGCAGATAAATGGGACTTCATGAAAACTAAAAATGTCTTTGCACCAAAAATCTCTGTGCACTATCAAGAGAGTAATGTAGGAAGAAAGGAATGGGGGAAAATATTTGCAAACTGTATATCCAATAAGGATTTGATATGCCAAATACACTAGAGAAGGAAATGGCAATTCATTCCAGTATTCTTGCCTGGAAAATTCCATGGACAAAGAAACCTGTTGGGCTACACTCCATGGGGTTGCAAAAAGTCAGACATGACTGAGTGACTAAACAACAACAGCAACAACAACACAGGATACCTAAAGATCTCCTAAAGGTCAACAATACAAAGTCAAATAACATGATGTTAAAATGGGCAAGGGAGCAATTAGAGGGAAAGGAGGGATAATTAGGTGGAGCACAGAGGATGTGGAGGGCACTGAAACTATTCTACATACTACTATAGTGGTGGATACATGTCAAAACTGATAACATATACACTGAGAATGAACCCTGAAGTACACTATGGACTTTGGGTGATAATGCTGTGTCAATATAGGTGTATCGATTTTAGTACATTTACCTCCTCTCTGGTGTGGGATGTTTATTGTGGGGTAGGTTGTGCATGAAGTGGGGTGGTATATGAGAATTATCTATACTTTTCACTCAATTTTCCTGTAAACTTAAAACTTCTCTACTCGCAGGGGCATTGAGGGGGGGTGCAAAGGACCTGATTAGACATTTCTCTAAAGAAGATAAACAAATACCCAAAAAGCACATGAAGAGATGCTCAACATCATTCAGTTCACTCAGTCGCGTCTGACTCTTTGCGACCCCATGAATTGTAGCACACCAGGCCTTCCTATCCATCATCAACTCCTGGAGTTTACTTAAACTCATGTCCATCGAGTCAGTGATGCCTTCCAGCCATCTCATCCTCTGTTGTCTCCTCTCCTCCTGCCCCCAATCCCTACAAGCATCAGAGTCTTTTCCAATGAGTGGCCAAAGTATTGGAGTTTCAGCTTTAGCTTCATTCCTTCCAATGAACACCCAAGGCTGATCTTCTTTAGGATGTACTGGTAGGATCTCCTTGCAGTCCAAGGGATTCTCAAGCATCTTCTCCAACACCACAGTTCAAATGCATCAATTCTTTGGCATTATTAGGGAAATGTGTATCAAAACCACAGTGAGCTGCCACTTCAGACCCACAAGGATGACTATAATAAAAAGAAATGCTGAAAATAAATGTTGAAGAGGATGTAGAAAAATTGGACAAATTCCACCCTCAGCCATAGATGGTAGGAATGTAAAATGGTTCATCTTCTATGGAAAAAAAACCTCAAGAAGTTAAACATAGAATCACAGAAGTTAAACCATAGAATCATTTATAACACAGAAATTCTGTTCCTACACAAATATCCAAGACAAATGAAAACAAGAATGAAACAAATACATGTACACCTATGCTTATTGTAGCATCATCCACAAGACTCAAAAAGAGGAAATAGCGCAAATGTCCAACATGGGATAAACAGATAAACAAAATGTGGTACATTCTTCTAATGGAATGCTATTCATCGTTAAAAATGAAGGAAGTTCTGATACTTGCTACAACATGAATGAAGCTTGAAGACATCATACTAAGTAAAAGAAGCCAGACACAAAAGGACGAGATTGTAAGATTATACACATATGAGATGTTTAAGAAGGCAAATTCATAGAGACAGAATGTAGAATGGTAGTTGCCAGAGGCTGGTCAGAATAGGAAATTACTGCCTATTGATTACAGAGGGTAGAATAGGAAATTACTCCCTAATGATTATGAAGTTTTGCCATAATGGTGATGCCTGCATAATACAATGAATGTATTTAATGCTGAGTCACACTTCAAATGGTTAAGATGGCAACTTTTGACATACATATTTTTTTTTAACAATTAAATTTAAAAAGAAAAAAGTAATGTGTGCTAACTAATCCATGAACATAGGAATTAGAAGACATGGTGAAAGTTTACCAGGAAGGATAATGTTACAGAGTTTAAAGCAGACAGAGTTTAAAGCATGGTGGTCTAGATGAAGCCCAGGATGGTTCAAGATCAAGTACTGATGAGTGTTTTTAAGGGCAGACAACCTGCAGACGGCTGCGAGCCGGTGCACTAAGTGCAGCTGAGAGGAGCTACCCCGAGTCTGAGGTCAGTGGCGGACAGGAGGAGACATCTCACGCCAAGGTCAAGGGCAGCGGCGAGGAGGAGCTACCCCACATCTAAGGCCAGTGGTGGCCGGGAGGAGCTACCCCACGTCCAAGGTCAGGGGCGGCCAGGAGAAGCCACTTCACACCTGAAGCCAGGGGTGGTGACCCTAAGGAGCCACCCTGAGCCCGAGGCCAGGGGAGGCAGCAGGGAGGAGCCACACATGCCCGAGGCCAGGGCCATTGGCCGGGAGGAGCAACCCAAGGTGCGGTGGCTGCGGAGGCACATGAGGGCCTAGAGGAGCTATCCAATGTTGAAGGTCAGGAACATCAGCGGTAAGGGGATACCCCTCGTCCAAGGTAAGGAGCAGTGGCTGTGCTTTGCTGGAGCAGCCATGAAGAGAAACCCAAGTAAGATGGTAGGTGTTGCAACAGGGCAACAGAGGGCAGACAAACTGAAACCATACTCACAGAAAACTA
The DNA here is from genome assembly GCA_006410615.1 of Neotragus moschatus. NCBI lineage: Eukaryota > Metazoa > Chordata > Mammalia > Artiodactyla > Bovidae > Neotragus > Neotragus moschatus. The sequence continues at coordinate 9,744 of SJYA01015085.1, forward strand.
GTGAATCTAATCACACTAGGACCACACACTTGTCTAACTCAATGAAACCAAGTCATACTTGCCGGGAAACCAAAGACGGGCGGGTCATAGTTCAGAGATCTGACAGAATGTGGTCCACTGGAAAAGGGAATGGCAAGCCAAATCAGTATTCTTCCCTTGAGAACCCCATGAATAATATGAAAAGGCAAAAGGATAGGATAACAAAAGAAGAACTCCCCAGGTCATTCAGTTCAGTTCAGTCGGTCAGTCTTGTCCGACTCTTTGCAACCCCATGAGTCGCAGCACGCCAGGCCTCCCTGTCCATCACCAACTCCCAGAG
>SJYA01015087.1:0-10088 GCA_006410615.1 Neotragus moschatus
ACACACACACACACACACACACACACACACACGCACGCACTCCACTAGGTCCCCTCTTCATCATACCCACCCACATTCATTATGCGCTGAACGTCTCTTTATTCACTTTATTCACCGCTCTTTCGTAGTAGACCATGAGGTTCTTGAGGATGTGGACTGAATTTTTTCATCTGAATCCTCAGCAGAGTGCAATGTGGATACTAATAAAGTATTTGTGAAAATGAAACCTTTGTTTTCCCAAAAGAATTCTATCCCAGTCTCAAAGTGCTACGCAAAAACACCCAAGACCCTACAGGAGAATAGATCCAATGAAAAAGAAGTAAAGGGCTTTAAAAAAGCATTTCACATATGTTATATCAATGTTTGCCACAAACCTATGAGAAATGTTATGGCCCCAAGACACTGATGAGGACACCAGGCTTGCATTAGTTAAGGACTTCCTCAGGGTTACTCTGATAGAAAGTGGCAACCCAAGGACTAGAGTTTGGGTCTCTTTATCCCAGGGCACCTTCCCTGGATCCCACTGTCCCCAAGCACCCAGAATTAATACCAAGAAGGAATAAGCATGGACACTTCAGGAAGGAAGGACACTAGCAAGCCCCTTTGCTCATGCTGTTCGATTCCTCTGAGCTCTCCCCTGCCCCTGACCTCCTACTCTTTTGACCACCTATTACATCTATGTCACCCAACTGAGTACCTACTTGCATGTTTTATCTTCACTCTCCCGTGTGCATGTCTAGTTGCCCCAAAAGATTCTTGAGGGCCCAGACCATGCCTTCTATGCCTCTACATAATAAGCACTCAAGTGCTGGGTTCATAATAGGGATCCAGGAAAAACCTATATGCAGGTCAGGAAGCAACAGTTAGAACTGGACATGGAACAACAGACTGGTTCAAATAGGAAAAGGAGTACGTCAAGGCTGTATATTGTCACCCTGCTTATTTAACTTCTATGCAGAGTACATCCTGAGAAACGCAGGGCTGGAAGAAGCACAAGCTTAATCAAGATTGCCGAGAGAAATATCAATAACCTCAGATATGCAGATGACACCACCCTTATGGCAGAAAGTGAAGAGGAACTAAAGAGCCTCTTGATGAAAGTGAAAGAGGAGAGTGAAAAAGTTAGCTTAAAGCTCAACATTCAGAAATCTAAGATCATGGCATCTGGTCCCATCACTTCATGGGAAATAGATGNGTTCCAAATAGGAAAAGGAGTATGTCAAGGCTATAGATTGTCACCCCACTTATTTAACTTATATGCAGAGTACATCATGAAAATTGCTGGGCTGGAAGAAGCACAAGCTGGAATCAAGATTGCCAGGAGAAATATCGATAACCTCAGATATGCAGATGACACCACCCTATGGAAGAAAGTAAAGAAGAACTAAAGAGCCTCTTGTTGAGAGTGAAAGAAGAGAGTGAAAAAGTTGGCTTAAAGCTCAACATTCAGAAAACTAAGATTATGGCATCTGGTCCCATCACTTCATGGCAAGTAGATAGGGAAACAATGGAAACGTGGCTGACTTTACTTTTATGGGCACCAAAATCACTGTGGATGGTGATTGCAGCCATGAATTTAAAAGATGCTTACTCTTTGGAAGGAAAGTTATGACCAACCTAAACAGCATATTGAAGAGCAGAGATATTACTTTGCCAACTAAGGTCCGTCTAGTCAAGGCTTGGTTTTTCCAGTGGTCATGTATGGATGTGAGAGTTGGACTGTGAAGAAAGCTGAGCACCAAAGAATTGATGCTTTTGAACTGTGGTGTTGGAGAAGGCTCTTGAGAGTCCCTTGGACTGCAAGGAGATCCAACCAGTCCATCCTAAAGGAGATCAGTCCTGGGTGTTCATTGGAAGGACTGATGTTGAACCTGAAACTCCAATACTCTGGCCATCTGATGTGAAGTGCTTACTCATTGGCAAAGACCCTGATGCTGGGAAAGATTGAGGGCAGGAGGAGAAGGCAATGNAGATCCAACCAGTCCATCCTAAAGGAGATCAGTCCTGGGTGTTCATTGGAAGGACTGATGTTGAAGCTGAAGCTCCAATACTCTGGCCATCTGATGTGAAGTGCTTACTCATTGGCAAAGACCCTGATGCTGGGAAAGATTGAGGGCAGGAGGAGAAGGCAATGACAGAGGATGAGCAATTTGATGGCATCAGACTCGATGGGCATGGGTTTGGGTGGACTCCAGGAGTTGTTAATTGACAGGGAGCCTGGCGTGCTGCGGTTCACGGGGTGGCAGAGACGGACACGACTGAGCGACTGAACTGAACTGAACTGATGCCAATGTTTGGGCTTCCCAGGTGCCTCAGTGGTAAAGAATCCACCTGCTAAGGCAGGAGACACGTGTTCAAAACCTGGGTGAGTACAGTCCCCTGAAGGAGGATGTGGCAACCCACTCCAGTATTCTTGCAAAAATAATCCCATGGACAGAGGGCTGTAGGAGAGTCATGAGTCACTGTGGAGAAATCACGTGTTCAAACAAAACAAATAAAATAATCTCTAATATATTCAGATACTATTCATAAAATATACATTTATTTATTTAAAGTAACTTAAAACCAAAAATAGACTTACTCTGTTCTTAACATCAAAGGCAAGAGTGCATAGTCAAGTGCTGGTGTTTCTTCTGCAGTCTTTGGTGCGTGAGGGTTCCTGTTGGGTTTTTCTTCTTACTCTTGGCAGCACTGTGAATGGTTAGAACAGAGACCTCAGAGAGTACTGTGAAGGACTCCAGGGACACTTTAATTTAGGTGTGCTTTCTGAACCTACAGCAGAGACACACTTAGGCAGATTACCCTGGGTTGTCTGACATCCTTCAGACCCTGCAGTCCTGATGGCCTCAGGAGAGTCAGGAGGCCAGGAAGTGCAGGAGGCCTGCGGGAAAATTTCCCCAGCCAGGCTCCCTGGAGATCTGGAATGACAATCAGTGGTTTCAACCATCTGACTTCACGGCTCCATCCTTCATTACACCTTCTCTCTACCTGCTTCAGAAACCCAACTACCCCCTGTCATATATGGGAGAACATGTTTAACCAGAGTTCTCATGCTAGGCACCTCAGGGCTGATGGCTAGTTTAAGGAAGACAACTTTGGGGACCAGAGGCCAACCCTTGGATAGATGGGGCTCCATGTCACCTGATCATATCCAGGCATTCCACTCACTTTGTTCTATTCTTAAGAGGGCCATGTGGGTGATAATGCTGGGAGTTTCAAACGCTGTTCTCCAGTTGTAATTAGTTTTGGTTACATAGCACAGAAAACCCAGGAAAAAATGTCTTAAAGCCCTGAATTTCCCACTTTAGACTCCTTTGGTTCCTGACAGTACAATCAAGGAAACAGTGTTCTTCAAACACATAATCTTAGGGAGACTGTTCTTAGTGTTCTTCAAACACACACTCCCTATCCCTCTTTTAGGGAGACATTTCTGGGTGCCCTGCATGCTTCTGCTTATGTCTTATTAGTGGCATGTCATTCTCATGCTGCAAGGGAGGCTGAGAAACAGGCTTTTACTGGGACAGACTCAGGATCTGCTGACAAAGAATCACAGATACTTCTGCAGAGAGCTAGCCAAGTCTCATAGGCTAGTGTAGCCCCTACAGCCCCGCCCCTCCAATTCATTTCCAGCCAGCTATTCAATACTTATATCATTCAGAGGAGAATATGGAAGAAAACAACTTTAAAAACTCAAAACATTGCCTTTCAGAGGTAATGAGCTAAGTGAAATTCAAGCCCAAGAACCTTAACTAAATTTATTATATCTAATTAACTGGTTATTCCATTCACTATCTTCTGAAAAAATCAGCCACAAGATAGATTAAAAAGTAAAGGGCCTCCAACTGTTGACTTTCCAGTGGAGACTCAGACAAGCAGGTTGACAACATCAGGGAGTCCAATGCAAGCAGCCCACAATTGATCCCTGAACCCTAATATAAGGATCATCATGTCAGTATCATTGTTTCTTTGTGTGTGTGAAGATCAAAGTTGACAATACCCAGCGTAATGGTGAGCACAAAACACATTATTATATCTGATACAATTCCTAGGACCAACTCTAGACAAAAGTGGAGATGAAGCCAGTTTCATCACCAGGATCTTAATCTCTCACACAGCACCCTCTAGATAGTTCTCTTCCTTTATCTCTTTTTCAGGTGACAAATTACAATGCCTCTGGCTAACCAGAAGTCCCTCCTAGACCTGCTCTGCCAAGGCAGCCCCATAACTCTGGGCTCCAAAGCTTCCATTTCCTCTTTTAGTACTATCAGCCTTTGATCTCATGGCTTTAGGACACTGTCAAAATACAGAAGAAGGGGTGGATAAATTCCCTTATGGAAAAATTGTTATTGCTTATAAGAATTTTTTCCTATAGCATTTATATTTATATTTTAACTTAAAACAAGTCCTTTGAGCCAAGAAAGGTATATTGGAAGGTATATTTTAAACATCAACATAGATGGGGAATATTTGCAATCTGGAACCTTTCTAGCATGCTTTAAGTTTTCCCATACAGGTATAAATTCTTCTTTCAATTTTACTAAAGTATAGTTAATATACAAAATTGCTTGATGAGTTTGGACATTTACATGCACACCTGATACCAACACCATAGCCAAGATAATTAACATATTCATCACCTGCAAAAGATCTCTTGTGTCCCCTTGCTTTTAAAAAACATTTAAATATTACTATTTGATGTCATTTTCTTGAGCTTTCAGCTGGCCAGTTATTATTTCCTCAAGAGAAACATTAGCTTTCAAATAAAAAGAAAAACATAAATTTGATGAGCAAGGATATCAAGGGAAGGAAAAGATAAAGACTGGCTCCTTTTCCTTGTTAAGGATGTACCTAATAGTTTTTACATTTCCAGATACATGTAGCCATTTTGGCAAATTCCCCAACCACGCCAGTCAAAGAAGACTATCATGTTTGCAATTAAAATATTGCCTATATTCAAAGTTCCAGGACCTCAGTTATATCATACCCCGAATTCTGAGATCACTTCGTTTTATTTAAGAACTCAAGCAGGTAAAATTAAAACTCTTACATTCTCAGAGAGGTAGGAGGTTGTGGGGGTACAGCTCAACATAAGAGAACAAAGGAAGGGCACTCCCCTACTTTCTCCTTGTGTAAAGTCTATCCTAGATTTCATTACTATCAGTGATGTTTCCCACAGCCATTTTAAGATGATGGCTCAGCTGGTAAAGAATCCTCCTGCAACTCGGGAGACCTGGGTTTGATCCCTGGGTTGGAAAGTTCCCCTGGAGAAGGGAAAGGCTACCCACTCCGGTATTCTGGCCTGCAGAATTCCATGGACTGTATAGTCTATGGGGCCGCCAAGAGTTGGACAGGACTGAGCGACTTTCACTATCACTTTACAAAATTAGATGAAAATATGCATACAAGAAGAATAAACTTCATAGGCATTTAGGTAGTTGCAAAACTGCTAAGAATGAGGCTGACAGAAGAGTGTTCCAGTCTAAATGAGCATAGTAATTTGGTAGAAAACCAGCAATTCCCTTGATGTTCTCTTCCCCGTCCCATCACTCCATGCCATTAACTCCATAAAGGGGAATTAACACAATCTAGCCATATTCAAAAGCAGAGACATTACTTTGCCAACAAAGGTCCGTCTAGTCAAGGCTATGGTTTTTCCTGNATATGCAGATGACACCACCCTTATGGCAGAAAGTGAAGAAGAACTAAAGAGCCTCTTGATGAAAGTGAGGGTGAAAAAGTTGGCTTAAAGCTCAACATCCAGAAAACCTAAGATCATGGCATCCGGTCCCATCAGTTCATGGCAAACAGATGGGGAAACAGTGGAAACAGTGCCAGACTTATTTTGAGGGGCTCCAAAATCACTGCAGATGGTGACTGCAGCCATGAAATTAAGAGACGCTTGCTCCCTGGAAAAAAGTTATGACCAATCTAGATGGCAATATTAAAAAGCAGTCAACAAAGGTCCGTCTAGTCAAAGCTATGGTTTTTCCAGTGGTCATGGATGTATGTTGAGAGTTGGACTATAAAGAAAGCTAAGCGCAGAAGAATTGATGCTTTTGAACTGTGGTGTTGGAGAAGACTTTTGAGAGACCCTTGGACTATAAGGAGATCCAACCAGTCCATCCTAAAGGAGAGCAGTCCTGAGTGTTCATTGGAAGGACTGATGTTGAAGCTGAAATTCCAATACTTTGGCCACCTAATGTGAAGAGCTGACTCATTTGAAAAGACCTTGATGCTGGGAAAGATTGAAGGCAGGAGGAGAAGGGGATGACAGAGGATGAGATGGTTGGATGGCATTACCGACTCAATGGGCATGAGTTGGGTAAACTCCAGGAGCTGGTTCTGGACAGGGAGGCGTGGCGTGCTGCAGTCCATGGAGTTCCAAAGAGCTGGACATTACTGAGCGACTGAACTGAACGGAACAGACACTGAACTTTGCATTCCAGAAACCTTACCTAATAACCAATTAGGTTATTAGTCTAATCACTGACGTCAACATATACCATTCCACCACAGTTATTTCTGAACAAGTTACAGAGTCTTTCTGAGCCTGTTTTCTGTTTGCTGTTTTTTGGCCATGCTATGCAGCACGTGGGATCCTAATTTCCTGATCAAGGATTGAACCTGTAGCCCCTGCATTGGGAGTGCAGGGTTTTAACCACTGGACTGCCAGGGAAGTCCCAGTTTCCTCATAATGGAGGAGTAGCAGTAAAGATGCCGATTCCACAGAGCTGCTACAAAACCCACATGAAATAACTCAAGCGTGTGGCGTGACATCTGTCACACGGTAATTGTTCAGTAAATGTATTCACAAGACGTACTCAGTACTGAGCAGTCAATACCTGTTATCAGTCAGAAGATCTTCAGTTACTTTTTTCCCTGTGAATTTGTGTCTGTTCCCCATCTTAAAGTTGAGTGTTTTCCGAAGACGTCTTTGTCTACGCGAACAGTAGCCCCTGTAAGAAACCATAACCCAAAACCATTCAGCTAAGCTGATAGTACTTTCAACAATAAGTTCTATAATAAGGCAAGGTCAAAAGTTTGGGATATTCTACTTATGGTTGCTATAGATACCACCATCCTCTTGCAAATGTTTACTGAACGGAAACACGCGAGGCAATGACTGGAGTTACAGAACACGTGAAGAGACAGAGGACATGGTGCCCATTCTCAAAGAACCACATTCACGCTGGAGAGAGTCATGAAGACAAAGCGGCAACCACAAAAGCGAGGCAAACGGCAAATCCAGTGACAGGAGTAACCTTCCTCTTCTTGCTAACCCCCTTCACTGGGGTGGACTTTTTGTGGGCTTTGAAAGAATGAGTGGGATTCTGATGGATGTAAAAGGGAAGAGGGGGCATCCTGATGGAGACTGTGATGACGAGGAAGACATGGAGAAAGGAAGTACAAGGGTATCTGAAGAAAAATGAGGTGAACGGGGATATCACCAAGAAACACGGTAAACGCCACCTCTCGTACCAAGCCTCTCTCTTCTGTACTTGTGCAGTTTTTAATTCTTACTTCTACTATAGCATGAGAATATTATGATTATGTTCTTACATCTCTCACTAATATAAACTCCTTGAGTACAAAGATGATCTTATTTTCAAATTTCTCCCCATGTCTTAGCACAGTGCCTAACATACAGATGTGCAATAAAAGTATTTTGGCTAAGCTAGTGTAAAAATACATGCAAAATTTTACCACTCTTACTCAAAACAGCATAAAATTTACAATATAAAGTGATATTTAAACAGTAACTTCAACATCTCAGTCTTAAAGCTACCAAGGAATGGGTTATTAAAAAAAAAAAAAAAAATTCTGACTGAATCTATGAACTATAGGTCTTTTTCCTCAATTCATAATTATGCTTTAATTAATACTTACCCTTTTATATAAAAATCAAATGGAACACACACATTATGGATAGAAATGCAAATTGGTAAAAAATGTTCTGGCAATGGATTTATCAAGATCCTGAAAATTGCTCATACTTCCTGAACTGAGAGTATACTCTTACACTAAGGAAATTATCAGAAATACAAAGGGGAATGATCAGAGATTCACGGGAACAAAATTTTTAAGCCTATAAAACTGGTTACCATATAAATAACCAACTCAGGGGAAAAGGTAAATAAACTATGGTATGTCTATATAGTTGATACAGATATATATCAGGTTATAACACAACTAATAAAAATCACATGCATAGAACATTTTTATAAACATGGAGAAATACTTAAAACAATGCGAGCAAACTTATGGAAAAAAAACGCTCAGAAAAAGACTAGAGGAACAAAAATAGAACTTGGTAGGCACACACACACAGATATATTTATACAAATATATTTGTACTATAATACAGAAATATGGACTAAAATGTACACAAAGTCATTTTTATGTTATATTTTACTACCAAAAATCTAATTGAAAATCCAACATTAAAAAGATTAATAATAACTAGGAAAAACAAACAAACAAAATTGGAGTCCGAACAGCTATTCAACTGGGGGATAAAAGCAGACGATGGTTCACCCCTGCAATGGAATACCACTGAGTAATATGTTAGGTGAGAGAATCTGGACACAAAAGGCCATGTTCCGGACAAAGCAAAACTACAAAGACAGGAATCAGAACAGCAAATGCCAAGAGCTGGGATATAACCCAGATTCTGTAACATGGTTAAATTAAAAAAAAAAAAATCACCATAATTCCTTGCTATTTTCGCCTGAAGCTTCCATGTATCTGCAACATCTTAAGGCAAAATGGATAAAAAGATTCACTCTTTTTAAATTTGAAAATTAAGTATCTTTTTAAGGATATGATATAAGTTTAAGAACTAGAACTTTCCAGGTATACTTTCTGATAAGGCACAGTAGTGAGGGTAGTAACAAAGGCAAAACAAGTCTGAAAAAGCCAGAGACGTCTATACACCTTGCAAGCGATACTAACCTGTACCTCTGGAAGTCTCCATGCCGTAAACCGTGCTGCTGCTGGGACTCCTTTATAATCTGAAGAACTAGAGTCAAGATTAAGGAAAAGCTTACAGTGCCAAGAACCCAAATAATCCAAAACATTCACCCATATTAGTACCACTAATCTATTTGTATCAAATCACAGCTCATTAAACATTTCTAAAATGCTTAGTACATTAACTAGTGAAATCTCTAGTGACCATTTTCAATAGCTACCTTGTCAGAGGACAGGGCTGCTGCTGCTAAGTCGAGTCTGACTTTGTGGGACCCCACAGACAGCAGCCCAACAGGCTCCCCTGTCCCTGGGATTCTCTAGGCAAGAATACTGGAGTGGGTTGCCATTTCCTTCTCCAATGCATGGAAGTGAAAAGTGAAAGTGAGGTCATCAGTCGTGTCTGACTCTTCGAGACCCCATGGACTGTAGCCCACCAGGCTCCTCCATCCATGGGATTCTCCAGGCAAGAGTACTGGAGTGGGTTGCCAATGTAAAAAACCTGATAGCCTGAACTTTCAGTTTCTACTTCAAACTAAAAAAGGAGGGCACCCTTAGTCATTGAAGATTAATGAGACCCAACAATTTAAATCAAGCTGCTGGATTCTATTGATAAATGCTGACTACATTTGGTCCAGTGATTTACACCTGGACCTAGTGNATGTAAAAAACCTGATAGCCTGAACTTTCAGTTTCTACTTCAAACTAAAAAAGGAGGGCACCCTTAGTCATTGAAGATTAATGAGACCCAACAATTTAAATCAAGCTGCTGGATTCTATTGATAAATGCTGACTACATTTGGTCCAGTGATTTACACCTGGACCTAGTGTTTTCACTCATTTAAGCAGATTCAGGTTATAAATGACGTGTACTACTAGTCTATTTGCATAACCTTCTACAACTGCCAAACCTGACTTTCCTTAACAGCTGTGATTCTGTCTGCGCCTTTGGCAAGCACATGCCAACCAAACCAGGCCACAGTTTGCATTAAAATACCAGTTTTTCTTTTAAAATAAAAAGCATTGACCAAATTCTCCTCTTGGAGAATTTTAAAAATATTTTAAGATTATGTCCCAAACTTTGGGAAGTCCAATGACCTTTGCCTACCATTTTAGTTTTC
>SJYA01015090.1:0-17204 GCA_006410615.1 Neotragus moschatus
GTTGCCTCTGCTTCACAGCTGCTGCTAGTGTTGCCAGGGATACATGGGGCGTGCCCCTGTAGACCTGGGTGGAAGGTGCTCCAAGGTTTACACAGAGGTGGGGGTGGCTAGGTCACAGGCGCATGCTGTCATAATCGCTCCAAGTCCTAGCATATGCTGGGAGGGCAGTGCCTGTTTATGCTCTGGTCAACAGTGTCTGAGAAGTCCTGTTGGGAAAACTAATTAAAATAGCTTTGAGAATTCTTTTGGTGAAGCAGACATTATTTTGCCAAGGTGAGCGCTGCCCCCTAAATCACGTTTGGGCTTGTAAATAACTAGGTGGCGTAATGCAAGTTTCCCCTGGATTTCCCCTGGTGATCAGGGGAGAGTCCTGCCTGGGCAATGGAAGGGCACTGAGGTCTGAGGTGGGGAAACATTTTGCAACAGGGCGAGACTTGAATCCTCAGAGATCCCAGAAGTTAAAATAACCTCCAGGGATTTGGCGTGAATGGGACCGGGAGGCAAAGGGGACAGTCCCTATATTGGGCCTGGCACAATAAATGAGTAAATGAAGGAGCAACTGGCCTGTGTTTCTGCACATTTGCNAGAGATCCCAGAAGTTAAAATAACCTCCAGGGATTTGGCGTGAATGGGACCGGGAGGCAAAGGGGACAGTCCCTATATTGGGCCTGGCACAATAAATGAGTAAATGAAGGAGCAACTGGCCTGTGTTTCTGCACATTTGCTGGGAGAGGGAGGTCTACGCTTCTGGGAACCTCAAATTTTATTTCTTACTTTGGCCATGCCAGCTGGAGGTGCACACTTGAAAAGAGACAACCTGTGTCCTTGGGGCCACCAAACCCTTATCTGTGACCTCCCTGCCTGTCTCTCCTAGCCTCCCATCATTCATTCATGAATACTCGCAGACACCTAACAGGCCAACAGTGCCAACCCCAGGACACTCAAAGGTTAACGTTCTTCAGTGTAGTGCCCTCAGCTGAGACTCCTCTCAAGTGATCTTGGCCTGGCTTCCCTTTGATATTTCAGCCTCTGCACTGGAGACCCTCCCCTGATCATCCAGGGTAAACCAACCCCATCCCACTCCCCCATCCCCTGCATTTTTCTCCACTGCTTGTCTGAACTTCCCTTTGGGGGCATTTATTGCAATTTTTCCATGTNGCTTCCCTTTGATATTTCAGCCTCTGCACTGGAGACCCTCCCCTGATCATCCAGGGTAAACCAACCCCATCCCACTCCCCCATCCCCTGCATTTTTCTCCACTGCTTATCTGAACTTCCCTTTGAGGGCATTTATTGCAATTTTTCCATGTCTATTTATTTCTGCAAGTATTAAAAAAAAATCTAACCTGCTAAATTAGGACTCTTTAATTCACAAGTGTAGGTCCCTGACAGGCTTTCCAGGTGGTGCCAGTGGTAAAGAACCTGCCTGCCGATGCAGGAGACATAAGGGACACGGGTTCGATCCCTGGGTTGGGAAGATCCCCGGAGGAGGGCGTGACACTCCACTCTGGCGTTCTTGTCTGGAGAATCCCCATGGACAGAGGAGCCTGAAGGGCTACAGTCTATAGGGTCACACTAAGTTGGACACAACTGAATCGACTTAGCCCTCATGCACACGTGTAGGTGCCTGGCACGTTACGAGTGGTTAACAAATCCTTTGAAGTGACTATCAGATGAGTAAGGGCTGAAATGAAGTCACCTATGGCTTTTTAGAGAAGGGAAAAACCCTCTCTGTCTGGGGCCAGAAAGGAGGGCTTGCTGGTGGTGGTGGTGACCCCAGACAGAATGTTTACCAACTGGAGTCAGGAATTACAGGTGGAGAGAACGACATGGCATGTCCAGGGAACCCTGGCTAAGCTGGTGGGGACCACCACAGGGGAATTTGGGCAATGTAGGTGGAGGATTTTTCTTTAAACTTTTTATTGAAGAGCAATATATGTAAAGAAAAGTGCTTACATAAGTAAGCATTCATCGGGATGAATTTTCACAAGCTAAACACACCTGTGCAACCAGTGCCCAGATCAAGAGACAAGGCATTACCAGCACCCCAGAAATCCTCTTCGCGTCTCCCCTCATTCCTTTTCCCCCAAAGATGTCACTGTCCCGACTTTGGTGTCTTTGAAGCTCACATAAATGGAATCACACAGCATATGCTTCTTTGTGACTGGCTTCTTCCTCTCAACACTGTGACATACGTTTAGTCTCGCTTCATTCTTCTGATGATGGACATCCACATTATTTCTGGATTGTTGGCTGCACTGAATAAAGCAGAAGAAAAACATCTCGTACCTGTCTTTCCACAAACATATGCATGCATTTCTGTTGGGCCTATGCCCAGGAGTGAAGTTGCCGGGTTTGGGTGAGCATCTGTCTAGTTTCAGTGAGCCAGGGTCAAACAGTGGCTGCACCAAATATGGTCCCTGCGGCAGTGTTCTGAGAGCACCGGTTGCTCCAGGTCCTCACCAACACTCGATACTATCTATGATTTTTATTTTAGCCCTTTTGGCAGGTGCGTAGTGGCATCTCCTGCATCCACTGGTGACTAATAATGTTTTCATGTGTTTACAAGCCGCTTGGAGAACCTCTTTTGCGACAGACCTGTTCAAAGTCTCTCGCCCATTCTCCACTGGTTGCCTCTCTTTTTCTGATCGATTTGTAGACGCTCTTGTATTCTGGTTATGCATCCTTTGTTGGGTACGTGTTTTGTAAATACTCATTGAAGGACTCAACACTAGGGACTGATGTGGTTGAACTGTGTTTCTCAAAGCTCCCCCTGGCTGTGGATGCAGGGCAGGCTGACTGTGAGACGGGGAGGCAGGGGTGCAGCGGTGGACGTGACCAAGGGCAGCAGCTTGTGGCTTAGATGGTGGGGCCGGAGTCTAGAGCGACTTCAGTGGCAGCAGTGGCAAGCAACATCTGTCATGTCATGTCATGACAAAAACAAGATATGCGTGGTGACAAAGAGAGGGGATGTCAAGGCTGGCTTCCAGGTTTCCCTGGCTGGCCGACAAGCTGACGCATTCTGCCCACCCGCCCGCCGGCAGCCAAAGGCAGCTTTGTCCTCCCAGGCTCCACCCAGGCCTGCTGGTCAGAGATGCTCTGGGGTCACCGTCAGGACATTGGAGAGAGTGCCCAGTGTAGAATCTGGGTCTCCCGTGGCAACTAGGGGATAAACACCCCTCAACACACACACACACGGCTGGGCTGGTCCAACGAGACCCTGTGCCCTAGAGGGGTTGGCAGCTGCGAGATCTGGGCCCAGTCAGAGTGGACAATGACCCCCTGTCTGCAACCTTCTCACCCCTGGTGAGCCCAGGCTCAGGGGATGAGGGTCCTAGTGCAACCCCTGGGGAAAGAGGAAAAACAGATCCCGCAGTGTCTGGCTTCCGATGAGCAGCGGGGAGAGAGCTCTGAATCCCTCCCAGAAAGCCAGGACCCCCGCATCTCTTGTCCTGGTGAGTTTCTTGACAGTACCCCGCCCCCACTCTGCTTCTCAGGGTTCACTTGGGATAGCTCCTCCCCCACCCTCTGCAGCTTGCTGCACTGGGTTCAGCAGATCACAGCATTTCTGTGGTGATATGGTAATTAAACCCGACAAACTCTCCTTCTGTTACATGAGGCATGGAACGTTCACCATGTGCTGCACTGTGTCAATGGCTTTGCATATGTGATGTCAATCACTCCTCCCAATGACCTCTCAGGAAAGTATTTGGTACATTTTATAAATACGGACCCTGACTTGCCCAAGTTCACACAGCCAGAGTGGCAGAGGCCGGATATGAACTTGGGCCACTTGGACCCTGCAGCCCCCTTCCTCTCTCTGCCGGGCCTCTGGAACAGTGGGGGTGTAGGGGAGTTTGGATGTCCTCCCACCCCGTGCCCTCACCATCACATGACTCTGTGCGTGGGAATGGGCATGACTAATCTGGGCTACGAGAGGAGGGGAGTCCTGAGAGGGCTCAGGTTCATACCTGGGCTTTGCCCTACCTTGCAAGGTGAGTCACTTTTCTTGGGGTCTCCCCCTCCCCATCTGAGCAACAAGGTCATCCCTATGCAGCCTTGCTCCCCGGGTTTTTGTAAGGCAGCCCCCTGCAAAGCTGAGCTCAGGTGGAAGGGGCTGTCTGCTTCCATCATGCGCTTCTTGTTTGGCTTTTTCCCAGTGCCTAAGCTGACCTTTTCTGTTCCCTTTTTTGGTGTTAGGGAAGAGTCAGATGGCTTCTCCAAACCCACATTCTCCAGCCTGCCTTTTTCTCAGCTTAATCAGTCTCCAGCTGCCCAAGTGTCCCAGGCAGACCCTGGGTTCCGGCCAAAAGTGGCCACCCCCATTTCAGGGCTCCAGGCCGGCCGGATGGGCAGCTGGTACTGGAAATGGCCTTGATAGGAGATTCCCCCCCTTTCCGGTGCTCAACCACTTCCTCTCTGACAGAGCACGCAGTCTCTAGAAGGTTCTGCTGCGGGGACCGAGGGACATGGGTTGGGCCCTTGTCTGTTGTTCTCCAGTGTCCTGTAGTAGCAGACACTGCCGAGGGGAGGAGGGAAGGGGGGGTCCTCCTTAACACCCTTGGGGCTTCCCTGGTGGCTCAGATGATAAACAATCTGCCTGCAATGCAGAAAACCCAGGTTCCATCCCTGGGTCAGGAAGATTCCCTGAAGAAGGGAATGGCTGCCCACTCCAGTATTCTTGCCTGCTGAATTCCATGGAAAGAGGAGCCTGGCAGACTACAGTCCATGGAGTCGCAAAGAGTCAGACATGCCTGAATGATTAATAAATACTTTCACTTTTCACTTTTTTCTCCTTGGCACCCAGTCCCTTGCCTCCGTCCTGATAGCACCCCCTGGTCCCCAGCCCATAGCTGGATGGGGTAGACCCCATCCCAGCTCCAAATAGGCCCTGATTGGTTTAAGCCAGTTACTACATCTCACCCTGTGGTTGTTGTGATTGGTTCAGGGATAGACACCTGCCTTAGGCCAGGCCAATCACAGCAACCACCTCTCCTTGAGGTCTCCAGGAGGTAGACTTTCTCTCCATTGGACTTGAAGAGAAGCAAGTAGACCCAGGCCTGAGTGGAGGACATCCTGAGATCCCCAGGGGAGAGCCAGCCTGGGAAAGGAGCAAATGTGACCATGTAGAGCCGAGAGATGGAGGCAGAGAAACCAGGTCCTATCACCCTGTTTGCCTGACTGGATCAAGCTTTGTTTGGAACCTCAAAACCCCTATGCTTTTGGGGTTACTATATAGCCCATAGATTTTAGTTTTCAAAAGCCCTCATTGTTGTCCAGTTGCCAAGTCATGTCTGCCTCTTTGAGTCCCCATGGACTGCAGCACACCAAGCTTCCCTGTTCCTCACCATCTCCCGGAATTTGCCCAAGTTCATGTTCATTGAATCGGTGATGTCATCCAACCATTTCATCTTCTGTTTCCCTCTTCTCCTTCTGCCTTCAATCTTTCTCAACATCAGGGTCTTTTCCAATGAGTCAGTTCTTTGCATCAGGTGGCCAAAGTATTGAAGCTTCAGCTTAAATTGCCCCTATATGTTGGGTTTTCTCTTCCTTGGAACCCAGAAATCCTGAATAAGGCCTGTAGAATAATGAGGGCCAGGCCTCGAGTCCTTTTCCTGCATGTCCCACTCATAGGACAGTGCCCAGGATCCAGCCCAGCACCAAAAATATCTCTGCCCCATCCTTAGTCTCAGAGCCAGAAGAACATTTACAGGCCTTAAGTCCAGGGCCCCTCATTTTTCGGATGGGAGCACCGAGGCTCATCACTCCTCACCCCTCTTCCTTTCTACAGGCTTCTTGCTGGAGGCCTCGGACAGATGGGAGGGACTGAGGATGCAGCCATGCTGAGTCCCCAGGCCTCTGCACCCCCAACTCCAGGTGCTCTGAGGAGGCGGGCTGTATCCTATATCCCACAGAGGGCCTGGCGTGCACCCAGAATGTGAACAGCTCCCACTGGGGTACTCTCATAGCCTACAGGGTCAAGGCCAAGACTTTATCCTGACATCTGAGGCCCAGTCCCTTCTCTCTTTTCTTCTTCATCTTCTCTACTCCTCCCTTGAGCCAAAGAGGGGAAACTTGTCGCCAATGTGCAGGCCTTGTCGCTGCAAAAATTTGTTGGATATCGCTGAGCTGACAGGTTGCATCACTTTAAAGTCATGATCATGAATCTCTAGGCTTTTGGTATTTGTTCCAACTAACTATTTTCTGCATCATTAAATAAAAGCTTAAGACAACAACATTTTATTGTCTCACAAGGATTCTGTGGGTCATGGATTTGGGAGGGTCTCATCTGTGTTGCTCAGGGTCTCACTGAGTGGCTGAGGCTGGAACATCTGAGCCCTGACTGGGCATCTCTCTCCTTCCGTGGACTTAGAGACTCTCCAGGTTGTCTCTTCATGGGCTAGCTTGGCCTTCCTTACAGTATGGCAGCTCAGGGCTCCAACATGGGTATCCTACAAGACAGAAGCTCTTCTCGTGTAGCTTCAGAAGGGTTGTACTGTTATTCCACCCATTCCATCAGTAATGAGTAAGTCACAAGCCTGCCCAGGTTCAAGTGGAGGAGAATTAGACTCCATTTCTTAGTGGAGGCATGGAAGGTTCTAGAAGAGCTTGTGGGGTGGGAGATGTTCCCATCTTGGGAAAAATGCCATCGGCCAGTGTGGATGGGTGATGCTGACACATTTTTCTGGTCTGCTTGCTTCCCCTTCATGGGAGAGGGTTCTTTCTCCCCTTCTCCTCCTCCTGCAAATATCCAGGCCCCTCTTCCTTTATTTATCTTGCTGCTTTTTCACTGAGATAACAGAAGGAATCATGGGAGAATGCCCACATGCTCCTGCAACCCGGCCCTGCACCCGCTCACACTGATGCCCCTGGTCTTGTGGATGGAGTATCTGAGAGTCTCCCTAAGGCCCATCTGAGACCTGGATTTTATCCCCTTCTTGCAGTTTGCATCCCCTCTCGCACCACCAATTTCCTCTCTTCCAGGAAAACTCTGCAGAAGAGAATGCTAATTCTTCTCCCATCTTAAAAACAAAAAAGAAAATGAGTCAAACCCTAAAATAACCCTGTCTTCACCCCACCACTCAGGTTCCGCTGCTCCCAGGCCTGCCCTCACATTTGCAATGTCCAGGAGAAGAACACAGGAGAAAGGCCCACATACCCTAAGCTGAGATATCAAAATGATGTAAACACGTGGACTAGCTGTTAACTCAGACCTGTCCTCTTTCTACTTGAGAAGCTGATCTTCTTAATGAAGTGTCTGGATTCAGAACTCTCCCATTCCTTGAACATGGTCGCAGGGGACAACCAGCCTTGGGCTTGGCGCTTGCCCTGGTTCCCAGCCCAGCCCCCTTCTTTCTCACCCTGGCTCCACCCACACCTTGAATGGTCCTGAGCACCTGTGTTTGGACACCTAGCTCAGACCAAACTCTGTCCAATGCCTCCTGCCTCTGCCCCCACCCCTGCAGCAAACAGTTGTCCCTTGGACACCCCTTGGGAAGAGGCCCACGTAGGGCTCTCTGAGCCTCTTGTCTGAGTTTCAGGTGGCACAGTGGCTCCCCTCTTCAGCAACACTCCTGAGAAGCGTTGGCTTCACTTGCCCTTTTGATTTTCTCTGCTCTATCCATTCTCAAACCCTCTCTTTCCTAAAAGGCTTGCCGCCATCGCTTGCAGGAACTGTATCTCTCGTGCCCCCATCCACTTGCATGCTGCTAAAGGCTGAGCACCTTGGCTGAGGACCACCCCGACCCCTCCGCCCTGCTCTCCTGGGCGCCCACCTCCCTGGCTATTCCTCTCAGGCTGCTCTGCTGGTCCGTCCTTCCTTCTCTGACTTCTAAATGTTGCGGGAAGCCCAGGGCTCAATCAGTGGACTTCTTGCCTACACCCATTCTCTAGGCAGTCTCATCTTCTCTCAGGTTAACTACCACCCACAAGCCCATGACACCTAAATGTCATGCCAGCTCCACCAGGAGCGGTGGATGACTTCATTTATCGCTGGGCATCTCAGCCTCAACCTGTCCAACCTCAGCACCTGCCTCCCTGCTGCCACCCCTCCCGACGCTGCCCCACCCAGCCAGCCAGCCTCCCACAGCTGGGGTACAAACCTTGAATTAGCCTTCCCTTTCCTTTACCTGTCCCCGGCCGATGGGGCAAACAGTGTCAGCTCTGCCGTCAAACACATGTCAGATTCCTCATCTTCCTCACCTCCAGGCTGCCAGCCCAGTCCAGCCCCTGCCTCTACCCAGCCCCTTGCTGACCCACCCAACCCCAGGCTGCTACAGGCCCTCACCATGGACCCCGAGTGGACCTCGCCTCCCCTGCCCTCCCCTCGGGCTCTGCATTTGCCATCCCTCTGCCTCTTCCCCAAGTCCTCCTCCTCCAGATCCCACACCTCACTTCCTTTAGTCTGGGATCAAAATACCACGCTCAGGTGAGACCTTCCCTGACCACCTCATAGCAAATGAACTGCCGCCGCCCATTCAGCCTCATCTTTTCTCATGGCACTTCTTTCCATCTGGCCTCTCATACATTTTACTCATTAATGGTTCTATTGCCTGTTTTCCTCCACTTGAATGGACCCTTGGGGGTCCCCAAACAGTACATGTGTGTGCTTGCTAAGTTGCTTCACTCATGTCCAACTCTGCAACCCCATGGACTGTAGCCCGCCAGGCTCCTCTGTCCATGGGATTCTCCAGGCAAGAATCCTGGAGTGGGTTGCCATTTCCTCCAGGGGAACTTCCCGACCCAGTGATCGAACCCTAGTCTCCTATGTCGCCTGCACTGGTAGGTGGCACCACCTGGGAAGCCCAAACNAGCCCGCCAGGCTCCTCTGTCCATGGGATTCTCCAGGCAAGAATCCTGGAGTGGGTTGCCATTTCCTCCAGGGGAACTTCCCGACCCAGTGATCGAACCCTAGTCTCCTATGTCGCCTGCACTGGTAGGTGGCACCACCTGGGAAGCCCAAACAGTGCATGGTGTATAGTATATACTTAACAACAGGAATGTTTCTTGAGTGAATAAATGATGAGTGAATTGCTGACCAATCCTTTGAACACCCACTTAGCTTCAGCATGGCAGACTTCTAGTGAATTGCAGCCTGCATGTCCCTCCTGCTCTGTAGTTAAATGATGCTCCAGACATAGGGCAGGTCTCCTAACACCACCCTGTTGCATTTCTCTGTTACCTCTTGCTCTCCCTGAAGCCCTCTTGTGAGCAGTCACCTCCTCCCTGAAGCCCTCCTGATTCATCCATCTCTCTCTTTCTCTGGTGCCTTCCCGTGGGGAACACATTCCATCCATGTCGGGATTGTCTGTGCCTGGCGACTGTCCCACACTCCCAGTGGACAGTGCACTCACCAGGGAGGGCTATATCTTGAGCATTTCTATAATCTCTCTCGCCACTGATCCCCAGCACCCAGTAGGTGCTCATTCAGTGTTGGCTGACTTTAAGCCGAACATATGGCTTAGTTTTAAGTTCCATGTTTTCTACTAGGCCTTAGTTTAAGTCTTGTTTCTTTATTTTCTAGTTTATCTTTAATGTGTTTTTTAGTACCTTTATTGTCCTTTTTAAAACCGATACGTGCTCATTGCAGAAAACATGTAAAATATGCAAGGGTATAACTAGGATTGCGGCATCCGGTCCCATCTCTTCATGGCAAACAGACGGGGAAACAGGGGAAACAGTGTCGGACTTTATTTTGGGGGACTCCAAAATCACTGCAGATGGTGATTGCAGCCATGAAATTAAGAGATGCCTACTCCTTGGAAGGAAAGTTATGACCAACCTAGACAGCATATTCAAAAGCAGAGACATTACTTTGTCAACAAAGGTCCGTCTAGTCAAGGCTATGGTTTTCCCAGTAGTCATGTATGGATGTGAGAGTTGGACTATGAAGAAGGCTGAGCACTGAAGAATTGATGCTTTTGAACTGTGGTGTTGGAAAAGACTCCTGAGAGTCCCTTGGACTGCAAGGAGATCCAACCAGTACATCCTAAAGGAGATCAGTCCTGGATGTTCATTGGAAGGACTGATACTGAAGCTAAAACTCCAATACTTTGGCCACCTGAGGCCACCTGAGGCAAAGAGCTGACTCATTTGAAAAGACCCTGATGCTGGGAAAGATTGAGGGCAGGGGGGTTAGGAGACAGAGGATGAGACGGTTGGATGGCATCATCGATTCAATGGACATGGGTTTGGGTGGACTCTGGGAGTTGGTGATAGACAGGGAGGCCTGGGGTGCTGCGGTTCATGGGGTCGCAGAGTTGGACTCGACTGAGCGAATGAACTGAACTGATAAAAGATAAAACTACTCCTAGTTTAACAATCCAAAGATAACCATTATTAGCATTTACTAGCTAAATATCCAGATATAAGCATTATCAGCATTCAACTTTTTCTTCTGGGCACCCATTTTATTCTTTTGTTGAATCTTGTCACCATATCTATGTCACCACTATTCTTCAAAGACATCATATTGAATGGCTGCATAATACTCACTGTGTCAGTTTATCATGGTTTATTTCACCAAGGGCTCACACACACTGGCCCCCTGACCTCTGCACACATACACAACCCCCACCCATCCACCCCCACACTCTGACAGCATGCGGTGTGATAAACGCCCTGACACACACTCTGGCAGCTCCCCGTCTTCACAATGGAGGTGATTTCCCAGCCTGGGGTGAACAGTGCACTGGTCATGTGGACCCAGCAGGGTGGGGTTCCAGCCTTTTCCTCTTACTGTCCCTCAGACAGACAGATGTTGGGACAGACACCAGAGAGCAGACAGAGAGAGCAGACAGGAGACAGGCAGGGCTCAGGGGAAGCAGAGGCAACGGCTTTGGGGTGTCTGGGCTTTTAAGGAGGTCCGGGATGGGGAAGGTGGGGCAGTGGGCAGCAGGGCTGCCCTCTGACGGGAAAGCCGCGGGCCAGAGCAGGTGACATGGCTTCCTCTGCTTCTGTCAAGGAAGTGTGTACAGAGGGAGCTGCAGAGTGGAATACTCGACCCTCAGAATCCTGGGGCCGTGGAGGCTCTGCCCTCCAATGGCCAATGCACGCGGAGGTCCAGCGCTGAGACTTCCCAGAGCTCCTGACTCCAGCAAAGAGCCTTTTCTGGCTCCCCGTGTGGCCTGGACCAGAGTTCCCTAGTCTCTATCCCAAGAGCAGCAAAGAGCTTTTGAATTGCATTAAGGGGGAAGGAGGGCAGACGGCTCGCAGGGTCTCTAGGACTGGGCAGAAGGGCTTGGGGTGGCTCTTGAACTGCACGAGAGGAGAGAAGGAGGGAGTCCAGACACTGGAGCCCCAGATTTGACCCCCAATGTGTCCCTTCCAGCACATCCCTCCCACCCTCCCCNGAATTTGCCCAAGTTCATGTTCATTGAATCGGTGATGTCATCCAACCATTTCATCTTCTGTTTCCCTCTTCTCCTTCTGCCTTCAATCTTTCTCAACATCAGGGTCTTTTCCAATGAGTCAGTTCTTTGCATCAGGTGGCCAAAGTATTGAAGCTTCAGCTTAAATTGCCCCTATATGTTGGGTTTTCTCTTCCTTGGAACCCAGAAATCCTGAATAAGGCCTGTAGAATAATGAGGGCCAGGCCTCGAGTCCTTTTCCTGCATGTCCCACTCATAGGACAGTGCCCAGGATCCAGCCCAGCACCAAAAATATCTCTGCCCCATCCTTAGTCTCAGAGCCAGAAGAACATTTACAGGCCTTAAGTCCAGGGCCCCTCATTTTTCGGATGGGAGCACCGAGGCTCATCACTCCTCACCCCTCTTCCTTTCTACAGGCTTCTTGCTGGAGGCCTCGGACAGATGGGAGGGACTGAGGATGCAGCCATGCTGAGTCCCCAGGCCTCTGCACCCCCAACTCCAGGTGCTCTGAGGAGGCGGGCTGTATCCTATATCCCACAGAGGGCCTGGCGTGCACCCAGAATGTGAACAGCTCCCACTGGGGTACTCTCATAGCCTACAGGGTCAAGGCCAAGACTTTATCCTGACATCTGAGGCCCAGTCCCTTCTCTCTTTTCTTCTTCATCTTCTCTACTCCTCCCTTGAGCCAAAGAGGGGAAACTTGTCGCCAATGTGCAGGCCTTGTCGCTGCAAAAATTTGTTGGATATCGCTGAGCTGACAGGTTGCATCACTTTAAAGTCATGATCATGAATCTCTAGGCTTTTGGTATTTGTTCCAACTAACTATTTTCTGCATCATTAAATAAAAGCTTAAGACAACAACATTTTATTGTCTCACAAGGATTCTGTGGGTCATGGATTTGGGAGGGTCTCATCTGTGTTGCTCAGGGTCTCACTGAGTGGCTGAGGCTGGAACATCTGAGCCCTGACTGGGCATCTCTCTCCTTCCGTGGACTTAGAGACTCTCCAGGTTGTCTCTTCATGGGCTAGCTTGGCCTTCCTTACAGTATGGCAGCTCAGGGCTCCAACATGGGTATCCTACAAGACAGAAGCTCTTCTCGTGTAGCTTCAGAAGGGTTGTACTGTTATTCCACCCATTCCATCAGTAATGAGTAAGTCACAAGCCTGCCCAGGTTCAAGTGGAGGAGAATTAGACTCCATTTCTTAGTGGAGGCATGGAAGGTTCTAGAAGAGCTTGTGGGGTGGGAGATGTTCCCATCTTGGGAAAAATGCCATCGGCCAGTGTGGATGGGTGATGCTGACACATTTTTCTGGTCTGCTTGCTTCCCCTTCATGGGAGAGGGTTCTTTCTCCCCTTCTCCTCCTCCTGCAAATATCCAGGCCCCTCTTCCTTTATTTATCTTGCTGCTTTTTCACTGAGATAACAGAAGGAATCATGGGAGAATGCCCACATGCTCCTGCAACCCGGCCCTGCACCCGCTCACACTGATGCCCCTGGTCTTGTGGATGGAGTATCTGAGAGTCTCCCTAAGGCCCATCTGAGACCTGGATTTTATCCCCTTCTTGCAGTTTGCATCCCCTCTCGCACCACCAATTTCCTCTCTTCCAGGAAAACTCTGCAGAAGAGAATGCTAATTCTTCTCCCATCTTAAAAACAAAAAAGAAAATGAGTCAAACCCTAAAATAACCCTGTCTTCACCCCACCACTCAGGTTCCGCTGCTCCCAGGCCTGCCCTCACATTTGCAATGTCCAGGAGAAGAACACAGGAGAAAGGCCCACATACCCTAAGCTGAGATATCAAAATGATGTAAACACGTGGACTAGCTGTTAACTCAGACCTGTCCTCTTTCTACTTGAGAAGCTGATCTTCTTAATGAAGTGTCTGGATTCAGAACTCTCCCATTCCTTGAACATGGTCGCAGGGGACAACCAGCCTTGGGCTTGGCGCTTGCCCTGGTTCCCAGCCCAGCCCCCTTCTTTCTCACCCTGGCTCCACCCACACCTTGAATGGTCCTGAGCACCTGTGTTTGGACACCTAGCTCAGACCAAACTCTGTCCAATGCCTCCTGCCTCTGCCCCCACCCCTGCAGCAAACAGTTGTCCCTTGGACACCCCTTGGGAAGAGGCCCACGTAGGGCTCTCTGAGCCTCTTGTCTGAGTTTCAGGTGGCACAGTGGCTCCCCTCTTCAGCAACACTCCTGAGAAGCGTTGGCTTCACTTGCCCTTTTGATTTTCTCTGCTCTATCCATTCTCAAACCCTCTCTTTCCTAAAAGGCTTGCCGCCATCGCTTGCAGGAACTGTATCTCTCGTGCCCCCATCCACTTGCATGCTGCTAAAGGCTGAGCACCTTGGCTGAGGACCACCCCGACCCCTCCGCCCTGCTCTCCTGGGCGCCCACCTCCCTGGCTATTCCTCTCAGGCTGCTCTGCTGGTCCGTCCTTCCTTCTCTGACTTCTAAATGTTGCGGGAAGCCCAGGGCTCAATCAGTGGACTTCTTGCCTACACCCATTCTCTAGGCAGTCTCATCTTCTCTCAGGTTAACTACCACCCACAAGCCCATGACACCTAAATGTCATGCCAGCTCCACCAGGAGCGGTGGATGACTTCATTTATCGCTGGGCATCTCAGCCTCAACCTGTCCAACCTCAGCACCTGCCTCCCTGCTGCCACCCCTCCCGACGCTGCCCCACCCAGCCAGCCAGCCTCCCACAGCTGGGGTACAAACCTTGAATTAGCCTTCCCTTTCCTTTACCTGTCCCCGGCCGATGGGGCAAACAGTGTCAGCTCTGCCGTCAAACACATGTCAGATTCCTCATCTTCCTCACCTCCAGGCTGCCAGCCCAGTCCAGCCCCTGCCTCTACCCAGCCCCTTGCTGACCCACCCAACCCCAGGCTGCTACAGGCCCTCACCATGGACCCCGAGTGGACCTCGCCTCCCCTGCCCTCCCCTCGGGCTCTGCATTTGCCATCCCTCTGCCTCTTCCCCAAGTCCTCCTCCTCCAGATCCCACACCTCACTTCCTTTAGTCTGGGATCAAAATACCACGCTCAGGTGAGACCTTCCCTGACCACCTCATAGCAAATGAACTGCCGCCGCCCATTCAGCCTCATCTTTTCTCATGGCACTTCTTTCCATCTGGCCTCTCATACATTTTACTCATTAATGGTTCTATTGCCTGTTTTCCTCCACTTGAATGGACCCTTGGGGGTCCCCAAACAGTACATGTGTGTGCTTGCTAAGTTGCTTCACTCATGTCCAACTCTGCAACCCCATGGACTGTAGCCCGCCAGGCTCCTCTGTCCATGGGATTCTCCAGGCAAGAATCCTGGAGTGGGTTGCCATTTCCTCCAGGGGAACTTCCCGACCCAGTGATCGAACCCTAGTCTCCTATGTCGCCTGCACTGGTAGGTGGCACCACCTGGGAAGCCCAAACAGTGCATGGTGTATAGTATATACTTAACAACAGGAATGTTTCTTGAGTGAATAAATGATGAGTGAATTGCTGACCAATCCTTTGAACACCCACTTAGCTTCAGCATGGCAGACTTCTAGTGAATTGCAGCCTGCATGTCCCTCCTGCTCTGTAGTTAAATGATGCTCCAGACATAGGGCAGGTCTCCTAACACCACCCTGTTGCATTTCTCTGTTACCTCTTGCTCTCCCTGAAGCCCTCTTGTGAGCAGTCACCTCCTCCCTGAAGCCCTCCTGATTCATCCATCTCTCTCTTTCTCTGGTGCCTTCCCGTGGGGAACACATTCCATCCATGTCGGGATTGTCTGTGCCTGGCGACTGTCCCACACTCCCAGTGGACAGTGCACTCACCAGGGAGGGCTATATCTTGAGCATTTCTATAATCTCTCTCGCCACTGATCCCCAGCACCCAGTAGGTGCTCATTCAGTGTTGGCTGACTTTAAGCCGAACATATGGCTTAGTTTTAAGTTCCATGTTTTCTACTAGGCCTTAGTTTAAGTCTTGTTTCTTTATTTTCTAGTTTATCTTTAATGTGTTTTTTAGTACCTTTATTGTCCTTTTTAAAACCGATACGTGCTCATTGCAGAAAACATGTAAAATATGCAAGGGTATAACTAGGATTGCGGCATCCGGTCCCATCTCTTCATGGCAAACAGACGGGGAAACAGGGGAAACAGTGTCGGACTTTATTTTGGGGGACTCCAAAATCACTGCAGATGGTGATTGCAGCCATGAAATTAAGAGATGCCTACTCCTTGGAAGGAAAGTTATGACCAACCTAGACAGCATATTCAAAAGCAGAGACATTACTTTGTCAACAAAGGTCCGTCTAGTCAAGGCTATGGTTTTCCCAGTAGTCATGTATGGATGTGAGAGTTGGACTATGAAGAAGGCTGAGCACTGAAGAATTGATGCTTTTGAACTGTGGTGTTGGAAAAGACTCCTGAGAGTCCCTTGGACTGCAAGGAGATCCAACCAGTACATCCTAAAGGAGATCAGTCCTGGATGTTCATTGGAAGGACTGATACTGAAGCTAAAACTCCAATACTTTGGCCACCTGAGGCCACCTGAGGCAAAGAGCTGACTCATTTGAAAAGACCCTGATGCTGGGAAAGATTGAGGGCAGGGGGGTTAGGAGACAGAGGATGAGACGGTTGGATGGCATCATCGATTCAATGGACATGGGTTTGGGTGGACTCTGGGAGTTGGTGATAGACAGGGAGGCCTGGGGTGCTGCGGTTCATGGGGTCGCAGAGTTGGACTCGACTGAGCGAATGAACTGAACTGATAAAAGATAAAACTACTCCTAGTTTAACAATCCAAAGATAACCATTATTAGCATTTACTAGCTAAATATCCAGATATAAGCATTATCAGCATTCAACTTTTTCTTCTGGGCACCCATTTTATTCTTTTGTTGAATCTTGTCACCATATCTATGTCACCACTATTCTTCAAAGACATCATATTGAATGGCTGCATAATACTCACTGTGTCAGTTTATCATGGTTTATTTCACCAAGGGCTCACACACACTGGCCCCCTGACCTCTGCACACATACACAACCCCCACCCATCCACCCCCACACTCTGACAGCATGCGGTGTGATAAACGCCCTGACACACACTCTGGCAGCTCCCCGTCTTCACAATGGAGGTGATTTCCCAGCCTGGGGTGAACAGTGCACTGGTCATGTGGACCCAGCAGGGTGGGGTTCCAGCCTTTTCCTCTTACTGTCCCTCAGACAGACAGATGTTGGGACAGACACCAGAGAGCAGACAGAGAGAGCAGACAGGAGACAGGCAGGGCTCAGGGGAAGCAGAGGCAACGGCTTTGGGGTGTCTGGGCTTTTAAGGAGGTCCGGGATGGGGAAGGTGGGGCAGTGGGCAGCAGGGCTGCCCTCTGACGGGAAAGCCGCGGGCCAGAGCAGGTGACATGGCTTCCTCTGCTTCTGTCAAGGAAGTGTGTACAGAGGGAGCTGCAGAGTGGAATACTCGACCCTCAGAATCCTGGGGCCGTGGAGGCTCTGCCCTCCAATGGCCAATGCACGCGGAGGTCCAGCGCTGAGACTTCCCAGAGCTCCTGACTCCAGCAAAGAGCCTTTTCTGGCTCCCCGTGTGGCCTGGACCAGAGTTCCCTAGTCTCTATCCCAAGAGCAGCAAAGAGCTTTTGAATTGCATTAAGGGGGAAGGAGGGCAGACGGCTCGCAGGGTCTCTAGGACTGGGCAGAAGGGCTTGGGGTGGCTCTTGAACTGCACGAGAGGAGAGAAGGAGGGAGTCCAGACACTGGAGCCCCAGATTTGACCCCCAATGTGTCCCTTCCAGCACATCCCTCCCACCCTCCCCCACCCAGCACATCCC